>CM065667.1:5720667-5805667 GCA_033220385.1 Triplophysa yarkandensis | reverse complement strand
AAAAGAAACTTGAATGTTATTCAAGATAACAATTCAAGAATGTAGACAACTTAAAGGGGCTGATGTTGACATCTTGGTTCTAACATTAAAATGGCATTCAGATGTATTAAACAAGCATGCCAGAAAGCTATGATCATAAGTTGGACCAGGAATTATATACAGTACATATTACAAAACCATTTTATAATGATGAAATATCAATATGATATAATAGTATATTTTCTACTGTAAACTGTATTACAATTAAGTTACTTACCAACACGTGCTAATAACTTTGGCTTTTTTCATTTCGTTCTACTTCAAAGACAAGTTCTTACAAAAGTGCTGAACATAGTCTCAGAAACAAATGTGTGTTCAGATGAGAACTGTGCATGGAAACAACATTTTAGGTGGACCAGCCCAGTTTTGTTGCGGCTGGAAGTCTTCACAGTGGTATCTTAAAATTGTTCTTCTAAGATAAAATACATTTTCACAAAATGTCACAAGTAAACAAGTATGCTGCTGTCTTTAAAATACAATTGATTTTCATATTTTCAAAAGATAAAAATGTATGATTAGCAAGATGCAAATATTAAAATGATTTGAACTCAGTCTGTTTGAATAAACGTCTAAAAGTCTCTCAATATAAAATAGGAAATTGTCTCATAAAATCTCATTCCAGTCAAGTAAATCTTATACACATTATATTCTGTTTTATCTTCCAGTTTGCAATAGTGCTGAAATATCTAAGCAAAAGCAGAAGGAATCCCTTTCAATGAATCCAGTGTTTTCTATAGCTTTGATGAATAATGTGTATTTTAGTGAAAGAGCGTTCTAGTTCTTGACATCATGGGTCTCTTTCAGCAGTCCTGTGAGTTCTTGGAGGGCAGTTCAGCTGGAGGAATCTGAGTCTTCAGGGCAGTTTCACAACCACCACGCATGCCCCAGCCCTTCCAATGTTTAAAGGAACCTCCTGGAATAACACGAGACACGGAGGTTAATGATCAGGGTCCCACCACTGCAAATTCCCTCCAAGGCTCTTCTGTATAAGTCCCTGTTTACAATCTAATGCATCACTGCAATGTTGTAAAAGAGGCAAAGTCGACGTTCAATAGTGTGTGGAAACGAGGCTGGCGGAGGAAAGAGTGCTTAACCTGTGCCATTGTGACCCAGTGGAAAACAGATGAATGGGAGGAAATGCTTGCACATCCTGGCCACAGTCATACATCATGTGCGATTCAAAGAACATTTATTTAAAGAAACAGGTTCAAACATTTCATAAAGCATAGGTGCATATTTTCATTCATCTCAATGAACAAAGTTGAGTTATTCTCTTACTTTTACACGCCATAGAAATGTTTTGAAAAGATAAATATGTACATAATCAAACAACAGATAAACACTTGGCAAGATTTAACAAAACAAAGTGATATTTTTTTCTACATCTCTTGAAATGTTGAAAAAAAAAAGGTAGGCCTATGTACTTAAACTGATGTCCATGATTAATGTATGTAAGTTTATATATACAAGAATACAGTCAGTTTTGCTTGTGTGCTTTGTGAACTGTTTGGAAATGAATGCACCTACCTCGGTCCATTCATTGTTCTGTGCATCATAGGACTCAACACTGTTTAAGTAGGTCTGGCCATCGTAGCCTCCGACGGCATATAAACGATCTCCCAGCAGACACACCCCGACTGCATCTCGAGGGACGCTCAGTGAGGATACGGTGGTCCATGTGTCTGTTTTTGGATCGTACCTGTAAATGTAGCACAGATCACAGGAGGTGCCATTAAATGAGAATACATGAAGCCACAGAGTAACATGAGTGATAACTGCTTTACAGATTGTATTCCTGCTTAATATTGCTATATGACTGTGAATGACCGTGATTATAATCCACAGCAATAAAATCAAGTGTGGGTTTAGCTCTCAGAGCACGAATTATTGAGTAATGAGTTTAATTTCTAATGTGCTTCCCTCGCTATTCCTCATTCATTTTATTACCAATTCTAACTAAACTTAATTTAGCTACATGTTGTTTTGACTTTTATGATGGTATATTATCATGTTCGTACAGTTACCACCTAAGAGAATAGTTCAGCCGAAAGAAAGGCCTTAAATATTTCATTTTCTACTTAGATTCAACTTAGATATTTTGAAGAAGACATTTTGATAATTGATGGTAACCAAACAACATTACAGCGTTGTTTTTATTCTAAAAAATAAAACGTTATAAAATATATACTTTTGTAACATGAAGGTAAACGAATAATGAGAGTTGAATTGTTTATGTAAAATCCTTTCTAATTGTTTTTAGAATTATAAAAAAAAAACTTGTATATATAAGTGTAAAATATAAAATATTGTAAGTCACTTTGAACTAAAGCAAAATGCATGAATGTAAATATTTCTTATTGTTCTGTTGATAACAGAAGTAGACATTTTCATTACTTTTGAAAAACTTTTTTTCTATGGTTAGTAATGGTGCATTTTTTGTGCACAATAAAACAAAGATATAACCATTACAAAAGTTGTAATTTTTTTGGAATTAACTATGTCTTTAATTGTATTACAATATTTAATTTTATTATAAAAATTATACATTTCAGCTAGGTCAGTGCACATTGATGTATGTTGTTTCTTTAAAAACTAAATGTTTCTCATTGGTTTACTTATGTATGATGTACTGCAAGACCAGCAGTTGATTGCCAACAGGGGGCATCACACTCCAGAAAGCTGAACCACTGCAGCTGCCAGACACATTCCACAGTGAGGATGTAACAATGGTTTCACAATAGAGTTAGGCGTGTCCAGATTTGCAAATAATACAATGCAGGAATTACAGCGCTTGGCATGCACCTTCTATTCACTCACACGGACTACATTTTATGGCCTGTTGTTGTTGATCGCAAACACTCATACTTCCCAAAATGCGTTGCAGGGGTAACATACCTCTCCACGCAATCTGAGAGGCGTGAGCAGTGGCTTGAAGCTGGTGCATCATGGCCTCCAACCGCATATAGGAAACTGTTGTAAGTGGCCACACCCACTCCTCCTCGCCTCTTTGACATGGGTGCACACATACTCCATTTATTGGTGTGGGGATCAAAACATTCCATGGATCGCAGGCAGGAGCTTCCGTCACGGCCACCTACAGCAAACAACCTGTAGAAGGACACGTTTAGTTTACAGTGAATATAAAAGACGTCTCAAGTTCACACAAAATTTTGTCTTTCTTCAGCAGGAAACAAGACCTGATCATTTGAAGAATGTTTATGACTTGCACGCATTGACTTGTATTGGTTCGTGTCCCTACAATGGAGCTATATGGGTTCCACTGCTGTTCGTTACCACCGTTCTTCAAAATATCTCTTGTGTTCCAGGGATCGAAGTCATACAGCTTTTAAAGACAATGGCGTAAGTAAATCAGCCAAATGAATAATAAGTTAATAATGACACAATTTTTTTATTTTAAATGTAGGCTGGGACACTTTGGGACTGGACACTTTTCTATTAAAGTAGAAAGGCCATTGTTATACTTACACAACATCTTAAACAGTTCAATATCCTACAATGAAAACATTGAACAATGCTTAAAGGGCTATTTGTTTATTTAGATAACATTAACCATTGGCCTGCATGGCCTAAGTGATGTCGGTGGGAAAGAATGTAGGACAAGTTATTATAGTTGATATAAAGGACCATTTACTTTTCCTTTGGAATAACATGTGTTGATGAATTGTGCACAAAAAACTAAAAACATGTATTCCATACCATTTTTCATTTTGATTCTACATAGATCTATGATTTGTCCTGGAATAAGACTGATCAATTAATCACTTTGAAAAGTAGGACAGTGGGCTCTAGAGGTAGCTTGAAGGGTTTGTCTTTGACCTGGTTACAAAAGTACGCATTAAGTCATCAGTCCATGATGTCTTTTGATACACATGTAGCCTTCCTTTTTTATCTGAGACAGACGAATGTCAGCTCACCTGCTATTTATGAACACATACAGTGTTTCATACCTCATCAGGTCTGTAAAAAAATTCACTTTCCGTTTATTTATTTATTAAAAGGTATACTACACAAAATATATAGCTTGGTAAATATGAGAAAAATAAAAGATATATTTACTTTATATTTTGCTGTTTTTAAGTGTGACATATTAGAAAACAAAACAATTATTTCTCCACACCTTACCCATATTATTTAACTTTATTAAATGAATATTATTTACCATTTATTAACAAATTATAATTTTAAAATACACTTAATATTTTTGGTAAATTCTAATATATAATTTGCTCACCTTTTTGTAATTCTAAGCCTGTGGACTGTAACTATTTCTGCAGAACAGAAAGAAGACACTCTGAAGAATGTAGGTAACCAAATAAAACTGGTCCCATTAACTTCCATTTTATAGACAAATAAAAACACTGACACGCTTTCTAAAAATCATATAGGTTTAGAATGACATAAATGATGAGGATAAAAAATATTTTTGGTGGTGAACTATGCCTTAATCGTCTGATTTGTGAAACCTACACTGTCAAAAATGTTTAATGTGGCTTTGTAGACATCACAAAATAAACATATTAACTTAATAAAATATTTTTAAAACCAGAGATTTTTTCCACTGTTAATTCTTATGAAAATATTTAAGTGAATCAGATTTACTTTTTTGCTTACATATCAACAAAAATTAACCTCATATTTAAGTAGCTTTGGATAAAAGCATCAGCTAAATGACTCCATGTAAATGAAAATGTATATTTTGGACTATAGAGGCATCTTGTGATAAGGTTAGGAATTACAACCAGCCGTTCACCCCTACCCCTTGGAACATCACATTTCACTTCTTTGTCAAAAGAGATAACATATTTATGAAACCCATTCTGTACAGCAGTTGTCCGTTTAAGGCTACAAGGACACACAGCAGAAAATTCTATGTTATCTGGCCCATGGTGTATGTAGTAACTGCACGTCGCTCAATTAAAATGTGTTTCTGCACCAAAACCGAGAAAAGAAGTGAAACTCCTTACTTTCCATTCAGTGCAGTGACTCCGACGGTGCTGCGTGGGGTGGACATACTAGCAACGTAATTCCACTGCCTCGCCTGGGGGTCCCACCTCTCCACTGTGTTTAAATAGCTCCATCCGTCATGACCTCCCACTGCATACATAGGCCCCTCTAGCACAGCGATTCCTTCTCAAACAGGCAAAATAAATAAATCAATCAATCAAAAGAAGAGTCTTAAGCTTTCAGAGACACTGAAAAGGACAAAAGCTCCATCTCTGCATCTTAATGTGGCAGTGAAATGTCAAAATTTGTAATGGTAATAACATGGAATTCATTTTGATAAACATCAAAGGATGCTCAAACAGATATCAGGAGCTGAGAAATGTCCTTCCGGTCAGACCCGAGGCACAGCGGCCCTGAGACGCTGTGGAAAACATTAAGAATTCATGGCGCATCGCTCTGCCCCCTTCACAGAAAAGGTTCATCGTGCTTCTGTTATAAATCTCAGGCTCTTGCTATTTTGGCTCTTGACATATAAATCGTCTCTTGACCGACATTTTGGTTCTGATATTGCAATGACTTTAAAGACCTCAATGTGCAACTTCGAGCGTCAGTTTTATGGGGTTATTGTACAGTGCATTTTTACTTCAGGGAGTTTCAATTACCTGCCATATATTTTATGTAACTTTTTTATGGATGGCCAAGATTGCCTTTGTTGATTTATACACACTGTGGCTTTGATGTGAGCACACGGTAGCTTTATGCCACTGTATATAACGTATAATTATTTCTTCAGGCACTGGTGTTTGTGCCAGTTTCAATAAAAGTAAGTATAGACTATCATGGATTTTCTGTTGAAATGTATGCACAGTAATAAAAAGTGTTTTTTTAATAACACAAAATTTAATTTCTTGTAAGTATAGCCTATTCATACATCTGTTTGAAACATCGCCAGGAATAAGTAAACATCTGTACTGACCCTGCTTAATGAGTAGTGCATTTTATATCAGTTTCATTTATACTTTAGTTGTTTTAGAAGATATGCAAAAGCTATACAAACACAGTATGTTGTATCTTGAAATGAGTAAAAATCTCCGCAGGTGGGTAATGTGAAAATACAATCCGGTGACATATGGGATACACTGTAGAGTTCACTTCAGTTTTATGTATTGAACTAATTACAGTTCATTTGAACTTTAATGGAAATAAACCTTGGAAATGACAATAGTCACCAAACAACTTTTCTTAGGCTTTGAAATTGCAAAGTTTCAGAAGACATATTAGATACTTTTCATATAAATGATACAGTATTAAAATTGCGCTCAAAATCCATTTGGGATCCAGTAAAGATTTTCTGAAAACGAAAAAATAAAATTAAAATTAAAACAAAATGTGAATTTTAAATAAGGAAGAAACGTAAATATAATTATTTAACAGTCCAGTTTGTATAATTAGCATCTAGTGGTAAAATTGCAATGCAAAAAAAACATTCCCCATTCGAAACATTACAGGGGCCAACATAGGACAAAAAATCTGCATAAAATAGCCATAATAAATATTACGCTAAAATCTATGTAAGAGGGACGATGCTGTATTTAGATATAAAGAGGTCATTCCAAAGTAATAAAATTATAACTTTAGTATAAAAAAGTTATGACTCTTTATACCTTTGAAAGGTAGCTATGTATTTCTTATTGCATTTGTTATTGCATTTGTGTCAATACATTGCAGTAATATTTATAACAATTAAAGAAACCCACCTAATCCATGTCTGTGAGTTGACATTGGAGGCATTGTGGACCATACTTTAGTAAGGGGATTGTAGCACTCCACCATATTAGAGGTCTTGAGTCCGTCTCTGCCACCCACCACATAAAGTTTGTTATCAATGACTGCCACACCAAACTGAAGTCTCCGCCCATTCATGATGCCAACCTGGATCCATCTGTTCGTGCGGAGGTCATATTTCTCTATTGTTGTCGACCCTGAAAGCAAACAGATTCTTGATTTATTGTGCGATCTGTTGCATGCTGGCAAGCTATTAGCTGACAAACTGTTTCTCACGGAAAAATCAAATATGATAATGACTTGCATCCTGGCAAACACATTTTGTTTCGTGAGAAACTGTATGCAATTAGAGATGCAACTGTGAGAAAAGTTTGAGGAATGAAAAAGTCAACCTTTGGAGGCATCCATCCCTCCAACAGCATAGAGGGATCCAACGGTGGATTTGCGAGGTTTGGTTCTAGGGCTTTGCAACATGGGACGGCGCTCTGGCAGAAGATGGTACTTCATGGCTTCCATTAGGAGCTTTTGACATTCAAGGTCCTCTGAAAACATCTTATTGTTTTCAAGATCAGCAAGAAGCTACAACAAACAAAAGTTCCAACAGTGATTTAAAAGCAAGCACTTTGATTGTTTATAAATTTTGAAAAACACTGTAATATTAATCAGTATAAAATACCCTGCCTACAGAAGTGCCATGAAAGAATGAATAAGGATGTTTAATATGGATGTCATCCGCAAACCTGGGGTGGTAACAGAGGGAGTCGGATATACGCCAGCAACACTCCCAGATCCTGCTGTCTGTGCTGCATATCATAGCGAACCCACATCATGAGTGCCTGGAAAATAGTTTCTTCATCTGGAACATTGATGTCATCACTGGCCAAAAGCTTGACTATTTCTGTGGTTGGTAACAGCAGAAACTCCTGGTTCTGGATGACTTCTAAAAAGTGTTCCTGAAAATGTGAAGTTGTTGTAGTTATGTATAGTTGTCAGCTCATGCATTTTAAATGTGTGATGCAATATCACAGAAACAAATATCACCAGGGCCGTGATTCTTCCACGGCATGAGATAAGGAAAGGATTGGGCTGGATTGCTTTTATGCAACAGTTCAACAGACAGGTTGGTAACCAAAAAACTTGATGGCAATTCACTTCTAGTGCATGAGCACATGTACGTTGTCCGACATTCTTCAAAATATCTTCTTTTTGTAGTTGCAGAAGAAAGAATGTAATATGGTGTAAAAGTAAGCAAGTACTGTATTTTTAGTTATTACAATAATTATTTGCCTCGCATTTTCTCTTTGTGACCAGTGCAGCAATTGCATCGATACAACATATAATACAGGCAACATAGCATTTTTATGAATGTTATATGAAAAGTCAAATCAAAAGAATCAGTGTTACATCCACATTCATCTCAGCGATGTAATGATCTGCTTGAATGGGTCCACAAGGACAGCTGAGGTTGACTTTGATAAAACTGTTTGCAATGTTCTACTTGAAGCATAGGAAAAGGATGCTGCAAATCTCTCTAACAAGCTTGTTCATTACAAATGGCACTTTCAGAGTTTCCTTGTGCATCAGAAGTAATCTTCATTGATTCTCTTGCAAATAAGGGTAGTAAACATCTTATTGATCATTAATCAGATCTAAACAGCAAAGTCTCTGTACCAAACTCTTGGCTCTCTCCGAGCTGAGCTCAGACACAGCTAATTAAATGAGTACCGTACATTGATTTTCAGCCCCTCCTGCGTATAGATTTAAAGTCTTCTTCTTCTGGTGTCATTGATATGGATTCATTATTCCCAATTACCAACGCAAGAACTCCGGCAATTAATTGAATGCATGAACTCAGTTTCACTGCTTTGAAAGCCTTTTGCGGGCATATATTTTATGGAAGGACACAAAACTGAAAAGTAACATCAGTAATATACTGTCTGAGTGTGCATAAGGCTTTGCATGCACAAAAATGAATTCTATTGGACAAGTGAGGGGCGACCTTAAAATGTAAAGTTAATGCATATATCTAAATTCTGTAATCATTTATGCAACCTCTTGAAATGTTTTAATCTCTATAAATTCCTTTATATGGCAGAACACAAAACGTGATATTTCGAAGAACGCTGGGAATAGAGGCAGCATCTATTTACGTCTATTATGTGGACACCAAACCAATGCAATTGAATGGGTGCCAGTTACAAACATCCTTCAAAATATGTCATTTTATTTATTCAAGATATTTGTCTTGCTGAATGAAGGTTAAATTACATTTACAGAACACAAAAAATATTGTGATGATATAAATGATGTTACCGCGATTAACTTGCATTGATTTTGTGTCTAAAATAAATGTGAACTGGGTACTGCCTTGCTTAAATTTTTATCTTTTGTGTTCTGCAGAAAAATAAAGTCATTAAGGTTTAAAGCTAGAGCACATGATGACGGACTTTTCATTTCTCGGTGAACTATCCCTTTAAGACAGGTTCAGATGAGGGGCTCTCACAAAAGAACAGAATTTCAGGATGAGTCATAAAAAGGAAAAACAACTATGACTTTCTAATCTGACACCACAGAGAGTGCAACAGGAAGCTGTGTTCAGGCTTTGTTCATTACCAAAGTGATTGAAGGGGAAATTGTCTTGCTTGTGTTCTCTGATTAGATTAACCTCTCTGCTCTAGAAAGCTCTTTGTAAACAGTCTGTGCAGATGTCCTTTCGGAGATAACAGCTATCTTCCTAAGTTGTTTCCGCACTTGGGCAGAGAAATGCCCATCAAAGCACATGTTTTTCTGCGGATCTTTGGGCCCTTGAGAGTACTTGACGCATTGCCATTTTTTAACCAAAGCAACTTTTAACTACATCCATAATACATCAAAGACGTTTGCTTTATATCAAGCTGATATATAAAATGCCAAATTAAGTAAATGTTATGCATGATAAGGTTTAAGATCATATGGGTTTTCATCGGGTTTAAAACACACAATAAAATGATTTAGTACAGCGTGAGCGCAGGATGAATCATCATTTTTTAGTCCTTAATTTTAAATGCATACACCGGCAAAATGTTAATTTTCAGAAATGCAAACCCAGCATGGTCTATATGCTATGAAACTCTTCATGAGGTCTTTAATGTGTAGTTTTCTGAGAACTGATAAATGTTGGCACTGGATGCAATATTTATGATCATTACTGTTTGAGCTACTTTATATTCTGGGTCCTACCGTGGTGTAGTTGTGAGCAACATTCAGAAGATCCATGCATCCCTGAGCATCAGCAAATGAACGGATCCCTAGGCAGTTGGAAGGGTGAAGTTGTTTCATCAGAAAGTTGCAGCACACCTGAATGACTTGTGAAAGCTGGAGGAGACATGCAGCGGCTAAAAGACTTTCAATTGTCTCTTCTTTCAGTTCCAGCACTCCTGTAGATTTAGAAAACAAAGAGCAAATCTTTTAAATAAGGAAACTGAAGGGGTTATCAAACTGTTCTGGTTTTTGAAAGTGTATAATAGTAAGAAATGTTGACTTTTTCTTGGTCCTGTCTAGTCATTCAAATTTGTAAACTGTAAATTCATAAAGAGTGCATTAAATTTCCTCAACATAAGGCTACATATGCATCCCAAAGCTTGGATGAATTGTTGTTATAATTGATGTTAATGTAAGTGCTTGTCTTATCCTTTATACTATATAATATAATAAAATCCTGTAGTATACAATACAATTTCATTATATAATAATATTTATGTCATTTACATTAATATTTGGTTGTTGTATTACTGTTTTACTCTTTATTTACTGTATTTAAAACTACTCAACAATTATTGATTCATTGCAAAGGTCTCATGGACGTGAATTTGGGCTTTTTGATTTGACATCTACATTTCTTTAAGATAAACATGTTTTCGTTTTTCCGACACGCAGCAACATTTCTCATAAATGTAAGATAAATTGGAAATGTTAATATATGCTGAACTGTTTGTGTTGCACGAAGATTCATTTAAATAAAGTTACACATCTGAAAAGTATTTCTCATCCAATTTTATAGTTATTGATTTAAAAATCCAATAATGCTGTCCAAACATGAGCCTACAATCAGAACATTGCACGTCAAACTATAGTTTGGCCATTCCGTCAACACTGATTCTATATTTTGTTGATGGTGTTTACTATACTTCTGTATTCTGTTCAAATAATTGGTTATTATTGCTTTGTTGCCTCTTTTTCAAAATGCTTCTTTTGTAAACCTCATTTGTAAGTCGCTTTGGATAAAAGCGTCAGCTAAAAGACTTAATGTAAATGTAAATATGCATACCAGTATACGCAAAATGAACCAGCGATCGTAATGCCTCAGGATCAACGCCCTCCATTTTAATTTCCTCTTGTTTCGCTTCCATCACATCATTGGTGAACATGGCAGCAAAGTAGTCTGACACTGCGCTGAGGACAAGTCTGCAAAAAAAATTTGTTATATGCATACTGCATCCTTCACAAGGTACCCACTCAAATTCTTGAAAGTAGTCTTAGTTAGAATTCTTCCCCTACAAATCATTTTTCTCAGCGCAGTGTGAGTAAAGCAGCTATTTTCACCAGGTTGTTTCATGCAGCTCTAGGGTTATTTTGATTGAGCTCAATGTCAAACCGGGACACGCTGTTGAGGGCCAGCTACAGAGAATTTTTTAACAGAATGGCATCAAAACACACAGCGGCCGAGAGATTTCTTATGCAAACAGTGTTTTAAAGTCCTTGAAGACAGTTCAACACACTGATAGTTTGTGAAATAATAAAACTGCTGGATTTCAATCCTCAAAGTTGACTGAGTTACATTTTTACAAATTGAAAATCATTAGGATGTTCAAAGGAAAATGATACAGACTTTCGGAACAGCACCAGCCCTGTCAAATTCTGTCTTTTTCTTGTGCACCTGTCTTTCTGCAGAGCGGCAAATGGAGCATTTCAAAGCATTTCAAAGAATCAGTGGAGACTCACCTGTGGGCAGGGATCTTGTGATCTCCAGCTATCAAAAGTACATCACACAGCTGCTTGTGCTGAAGATAGGTCTCCATCTTACGAAAGGTCTGTTCTGCATGGTTTGTGGCCTGGAAAAACTCATCCGAGCCGTTGGAGCTCATTCTAGAGAAACTGCTCAAAGCCAACCTGTGGAAAAGGAAGACAGAGTTGAGCTGGGATTGAGCGAGGTGTGCTTCTGTCAGTTTGATGCGGCTATTTGATCTTGAGCGTTGACGGGAAGAACTTATCTAACACCTTGCTTCTTTATGTCTTCCATAAGACTTGTTCATTTATTTCCTTCTCGATTTCTTCATAGTTTCAAAGCTACAATAACATACGTTGAGTGACAGGTCATGTTGAAAAAATGGACACCACATCAGCCTACAGTGTTTATAGAACACTTCTAAATTTTACTGGTCATTGTATACTTCATATCTCCATTATACTTGTGCCTAAAATATGTATGGAATTGTATTCATGTTTCGTGCATTTGAATTCCAAAGTTATGCAAACGCATTTTTTCTTAATGCATCCCAGTTGGACACTTCATTTTCTGTATTTCTGTCTTTGCAATTTTCAGAGCTTAAATTGAAAGCATTAAAGCTAAACTCCGTGAATAAGTGGATTGAAAGTTTTCCAAAGGGGCAGATTACCAAGTGCATGAACTTGCCTTGTTTCTTTATTTATTAATTCTTAGGATGCACGGGACTTTGTGGGGATCTGGTCCCTTCATAGAGCTTTGATCATGTAAATTCAGAGCAGCTCTCCCTGTAGACTGGTAGATTACACGCCATTGTGGTGAATCTGAATAATCCTTCTGACTCACAGCAAACAATCTAAACCCTTTATTTTGTTGTCCTTCACAGAAGAATATCCACAGCTGACATTTAACCGGTCCATGCTGTTTAAAAGTCAAGCCGCCGGAGGAAAGTACAGTAAAGCTGAGCGTTTCGATTACATTTTGTAATACAGCAGAGGACGGTGTTCCCAAAAGCTGCTTCACAATTATGCACGGCTATGAAAGATTGTTTATGGCTGTGGTTGTGTTAATCTTCCAAAAACAAATTTGCATAACAACATTATGCATGACAATTATGATGTATATAGGGAAGTGGTGACTTGGCGGTTCGGGAATCAGACTCCTGATCATAAGGTCGCTGGTTGGATACTCTGTACTCTGGGGGAGTGAATATCAAACGCTGTCCTCCACCGAACAATACCAAAACTGGGGTTAGTTCCGTGGGCAAGGCACCGCCCCGCCCAACTGCTCCCCGGGCGCCTTAGCATGGCTGCCCACTGCCCTGGGTGTGTGGTCATGGTGTGTGTGATCACTTACTGTGTACACACTGGGATGGGTTAAATGCAGGGCACAAATTTCAAGTATGGGCACCATGCTTGGCAACACGTCTCATCACCTTATACAGCTCCTTTTGTTTTTCACTTCATCCTTTAATAAAAGTGGCACCACATAAAGACAAGAAAGAAATTAAGCGCCTGATAAAAAGTTATGACCTCATAAAAGTTTTAATTACTGAATAAATCCCAGCGATGCTGTGGTCATTGGATCAATGGTTTTGTTAAACTTGACTTTGTCCTAAGAGGCAACACATAAAGCAGAATTTCACCCATGCGTACTAAACTTTAAGTGACGATGTACTTTGTCATTATTAGAAAAGAGTTCTTCAACAGTCCACAGCGCAAATAAATCGAAAATGCATTTATAGACCGTTTCATAGCTCTCGCACAATTATCTGTGTTTGGCTGGTGGCTAATAACGTAACGTTTTATTTCATATTAATATTTTATTTTGTTTTTATTGTAAAAAATAAACAATTTGTTGAATGACCTGTGTGGTGTATTTAAGTTAAGCCGAGTAACATTTTAGTTTTAATCCAAAATAATTCATACTAGACAAACTTGCTATAGTTGTAGTATGTTATTTGCTTGATATAGTTAATGTAATCAACTTGCTATAATTACTGTAATTTAGCTGCGATTTCTTTAGCGTGTTTTCAGACTACATTCTTTAGGGATGTGTGGAACATTTGTAACACAAAAGTGTGACACAGTAAAGTTTATGATGTTGCTTCGGAACCATAGCTTTTACTGTTGTGTTATATTTTATACTTCTATTTTGCAGAATACCTGTGATATGTAAGGCACTGGTCTGTTTAAAAAGTTGGCTTAATGAAAGATTGCTTGACATGAGTGGGAGATTTTAGGGGTTTAAATGTAAATCAAAATTAAATGAAAGCAGACATGAAACCCAAATCTAGGGAGACAAAAATCTACATTATAATCTTTACGTACTGTCATCATGTTTACATTTGCAGCTACAAGGCATCTAGACATTTTCAACATTGTGTTTATATTGGGAAGATCTACTAGACTGGTCATTACAGGACTGTTTTTATGCTAAATTGATGTGTAATTTATCTCATTGACGCTATATTACATTCTGGCACAGGACTAGGTGCACTGAATAAGAAATAAGGCCGCATAAGAGGGGTTGTAAAACCTAGAAGCATTACTTTGCTCTAAGGAATGCTGAGAAGACTTTTATGTCTACCAATATAGCAGAACCAAATTGCTTTGGTATCACTTTCTGAAAGGCTGTAAATTTACAGAAAATGTTTTCTTTCTGGCTGTGAAATTGGCTTTTTATATAAAGGCTAAGATGTGTCATTACAAGCCAAAATGCACCTAAACATGATGTATAGAACACAAAAAGCAAACATTTCTGTACGTCCTTAATAATATAGGATCAACTTCTATATTTCTGATTCATTGCTGAAGACAATTTTATATGACATCATAAATAATAGCAAAGAATTTAAAATGCTCTATTGCAATATGGCTCATTTAACAAGAATATACTAGTTTTGATGCTTCAGCAGGTTTTTATCTGTTTTATGTTTGTTGCTATAAAAGAACACACTGACTTTGGAATACAACTCGTATGCTGAAGAAATCTGTGTGGTATTACACAATTTGGCCGGACAAAAAGGCTATAGGCTATGGGTCAGTTGCGGTCTGGTGGTTAGAGAGTTGGACTTGTAAGGAGAAGGTTGCGGGTTCAATCCCAGTGCCAGCAGACAATGACTGAAGTGCCCTTGAGCAGAACACCTCACCCCCTTATGCTCTGCATTGATGATTGGCATCTATACAATACTTGTAAATCGCTTTGGATAAAAGTGTCTGCCAATTGAATAAACGTAAATGTACTTATTTGCCTTCTATTTACTAATTAGTGGCTCCAAAAATAAAGCGATTTGTTGTCTTGTGGCGCATTGCATTATATTTTTATTAGTACAGTGCATTCGTTATTGTAATCAATAAAGATGATCAATAAGAAGTGGGCTGTTGTTACGGTATTTTGAAGGAACAAGCTACAAACAGACTCTCTGAATTGTTTAACACATATTAAGCATCTTGAGCACCACAAGTGAATGGAAATTCTGTCATGAATAACTCACCCAAGAGTTGATCCAACATTGCATAGAATTGTATGTTTTGTTAAACACAAAATAAGACATTTAGATGAATGTTAGCAACAGGTTTGGAAAAAAAATTGAGGCTGAGTAATCCATGACAGAATTTTCCTTTATGGGTGTACTATATGGGTGTGAATTTTGATTTAGTTGTGGTGCTCCAAACAGTCAAGATGCACACTAGATCTGTGAATAACTAATTTGATCAATACTCCACAAAATGATTTATTCAGAAAATACACATCCCTACAAATACATATATCAAATTAAAAAAATATTTTATGAGCAGTGTTGAGGGGTTGCTGTTCAAATCTGGATTTGGCTTGAAGGCAGGTATGAAACGATTTTTCAAGCATCTTAGTATTAAAATATGTGTCAGCATCTCTGCCCACATCTGCTCTGTGCATGTAAATCGTTGACCTTTCGAGAAATAGCTGCCGGTGGTTGCAAACACTCACCAGCAGCCCTAAGCGCTTTTATTTGGCAGGATCTTATTCCTCATAGAACAGCGAGTCAATGCTTCTTTCCCAATTTTTGAAGCATGCATCATTATTCAGAGATGCACAGTGCACACAATGTGGTGAAAGATCACAACAGAACCAGACTGCTTCAAACAGAACTGTATTTCTTTTGCTATTTGTTTTTCTGCTTCATGTCTAGATATGCAATACATTAGAAATGGAATGCATCTGAATTTAATCTAGATTATTTAAGGGCTCTGAGTATTAAGAATTAAAAGTATAAAAGCATACTGTTAAAATAATGCAGATGCTGAGTACATTCATACAGTAAAACTTCACAACATCTCATGTGATGTTGTTTGTAGCATTTCTAGTTATTTATTAAATCAAATGTTTCAACTATAAGTTGATAATAGTAATAAGTTATTGCCCTTGACTTTCTTCTGCGGAACACAAAAAAGATATTTTGAAAAAACCAAACATCAACAGCACCGTTTAACTTGCATTGGTATTGTGTCCATGCAATAGAAGTGAATGTGTGCTGGAGCTTTCTTCAACATATCTCCCTCTGTGCTCTGCTGAATAAAGTAGTAATGACGATAAAATGTATATCCCTTGAGTCATTACACAAAACAAATTGTAAAGTTATAGCCACTTATCTTGAAAGCATTCTATGTTGGATATTTAGTGAAGTTTCGATAGAAATGCAACCATTCACAAAATGAAAAATGTGTCTCTTAATGCCTCGGGTATCTCTAAAAGCAGCAGGTTTTGCCAGGCGTATCCAAAGTCTTTGTAAAAGGTAGAATGCTAATAGTAGACAATTCCACAACAACAAACGTAGCACACTTCTGAAAGAGGATTACCGCTATCTGTGCCCGCTCACAGCCGTTAGTAGAAATCATCTTTATCACCCAGACAGCTTAACTGGAGCTTCATTCCTCCAGCAATATCAGCCGGTGTCCTTTAAGTCTGATGTAGTGAGTACAGTGGGGGCTCAGCCTTATTTTTAAGCTGGATCTGTATTCATGTAAGCCTTGGGATTTGTGCTGAAGGAACTGTTTTCATACCCTGCCATTGCTTTTTTTCTAGCAATCAAAAAACATGTCTGTTTGAAAAAGACATCTAGCTGTCAGTATTATAAATAAGCGTAGTTTTCCTCCAGTTATTCATTATATGGCCAAGCTAAACAGATTGAAGGTATCTTGATGACATTAACTAAAACCTTTGCCTTTAAAACCGTGCTTTGTTTTTTATAAATTGAATTGTTCCTTTATGTAAATATCATTTTGATTTAAAATAATCATAGAAATAAAACTCCATGCCAAATAAGCAGAATTTTGCTGTAAAACCCTTTTCTGCCTATAGGACATTGACAGCCGTCTGACTGTCAAAGCATACAATTGATCCTGCTGCAGCAGTGGATTTAACTTATTTTTATTATTATTTTCAATAATATTAAGGATATAATAAAGCATTACTTTTGTTTGTTTATTTGTATAATATATTGTTTCATAATAGTGCAGAAACATAAACAGATGATACAATATGCTTTAAGACAAAAGGTGATTGTCTGAAATTGGCTTTTAATAATCTACAATCAATGAAGAGCTTCCATAAATGTATTATTAATGAGAAAGCACGAAAATGTTATGAGTAGCAAGGCAGGCAACTGCTCTTGAGCATCTTAAATGAGATTGTGTTGAATATAAACACACCTGTTGCGGAAACGGAGGAAAGCAATTACCCAGTGTGACAAAATGATAACATTTGTGTTATACTGCTTCTCTCAATATAGAAATTAAACAGTGTTGAGTAATAACGAGATAAAATTTAATTTGTTTTATTATTGCTTTGGAGATCTGGTCTTATTCATGAAAAAAGGCACATGTTATTGTTCCTCTTTAATATTTTTTCTTTTCTTCAATGTCACATAAGGTCATCTTAGCTATGCTTTAAAGCAAAGTCATCCCTTCAGATACTGAACAGGTGCAAAGATGAAAGCATGTTTTTCAAAGTACTGTGAAAGCCCTGGGTCTGGCCCTGTACTATTATCATAAGCATTGCACTTGTGTTTTTATCCAGTCTCTCTCTCTCTCTCTCTCTCTCTCTCTCTCTCTCTCTCTCTCTCTCTCTCTCTCTCTCTCTCTCTCTCTCTCTCTCTCTCTCTCTCTCTCTCTCTCTCTCTCTCTCTCTCTCTCGCTCTCTCTCTCTCTCTCTCTCTCTTTCTGCAATAGAGTTAAATCCTGCATACCTTAAAGTATGCAGAAAATGTCAGAAGCAATTCTAGTATAGGATAGAAGTGCGGAACTTGCCAACCTCAAAGGAAGTGCTACAGTATGGATCAGTATCCAGAAAAGTCACATCCCATTAAGAATGTTCTGACATGGCTTTCCTGTTCTTGGTGTTTTGTAAAAGGAAGGAAACTAAAACGGAATGGTTGCCATAAAATCAAGATATTGTAATGCACATTATGCACTATATGTTAAGTCTCTACGTTAAAAGAAAGGTTGCCAAGCATACATTTTTTCTGGTAACTTACTCAGCAGATGCAAATTAGGATCTAACAATTATGCAGATGGTAATAGACATGTTGAAATGCTTTATTATAATTTTATTGAATGTGGAACACTCAGCATCTGTTTTGGGATAATTTATTGCCTTCCTTTAATGCGTTGACCTCAATGACAACAAATCTTGATTTATCAATAGTTATGTTAATAGATGCATATATGACAAAACAACAAACTACTACAGCAAAAATTGTGCAATGCATTTCTTGAGAAAAAACCCTAAACAATATGTGGAGTGATAAGAGTATACCCTACACCCTAAAAAAGAAAGGGGCTTAAAAAATTTCATAGAGATGCCATAAAAGAACATCTGCATTGTCCTGTCACATCCATGCCCACCATTTTACAATGCCCATAGTGACACTAGCCTAAAGGACACATGTTTCATATAATTTAAACATTATTCAACCTTTTAAAATAAACAAATTTAGTTCTTTGTTTTCAGTCTTTCGGTATTGCTTTTTATTAACCTTTAAAAAAAGTTGCTTCTGAATTTTCAAGCTTGTTTGATGTTTTAATTTGAGCACATTAAAATCTTCTGTTTTTTATTCTATTCTAAGGAATGATTTTACGCCGTCACAGTCATCTTTCAACTAACCTGTGTGGTAATTTTCTTCCTTTACACTCCGCTTTTCAGTTCTGGCCTGGACAATATCTCCTGAACTGTCAATGCTTTATGAACACACTACAAATCTCTCCATTTAATGAAGATCTCTAGGACTAGATGGTATCATTATTTTCACAAGGCAATTGAGAGGGAATTGAGATATCATTCAAGGTAACAGCTGCTGACTCAAGTCTCTGCTATTTTCTTATTATAAGGTCAGGGACAAAAATGTCTCTCATAGACGGCGTTTCATCAAACACAAGTGATAGACGGTTTTACATGGACTGCGCAGCTGATGATACATTATGTGCTTGCTTAACTATACAAAAAATGTACTGTTTAAAAAGATGAAAATCCTGTCATCATTTTCCTAACCTGTACAACTGTGACACAACAGAAAATATTTCAGAGAACAGATCAGCACCAGTTCACTTCAATTGTATGGAAACAATACCTATATCTTTTTATTTCAAACACAACCTAATGGGACTTTAAAAAGATCTATTTTATATGGTGGATATGTCATCCCTCTGAATTATTTATTATAAGCAGATCTGTCTCCCCTTTGATATAACAGAACCGAAAAATATATTCAGCAGTTTTCTTCCATTCCTGTAGTGATAAAGCTTCAGGCTGATTAATTTCTTACTTGAATCTTTAATTCATTACGATTTTGGATGCCTTGCCAGATTTTGACATCGCAATGCTTTGCTTA
The DNA here is from genome assembly GCA_033220385.1 of Triplophysa yarkandensis. Lineage (NCBI taxonomy): Eukaryota > Metazoa > Chordata > Actinopteri > Cypriniformes > Nemacheilidae > Triplophysa > Triplophysa yarkandensis. The sequence goes on along the minus strand of CM065667.1, from coordinate 5,786,030 downwards.
TAATAAAATCTTCCTAAGGTATTATTTCTGATGAATGAAGTTAGTATCTAGGCAGATCTGGATGGATGAATCGATAGATAGATAGATAGATAGATAGATAGATAGATAGATAGATAGATAGATAGATAGATAGATAGATAGATAGATAGATAGATAGATAGATAGATAGATAGATAGATAGATAGATAGATAGATAGATAGATAGATAGATAGTTTAGATAGACAGACAGACAGACAGATAGATATAGTTTAGATAGATAGATAGATAGATAGATAGATAGATAGATAGATAGATAGATAGATAGATAGATAGATAGAGAGAGAGAGAGAGAGAGAGAGAGAGAGAGAGAGAGAGAGAGAGAGAGAGAGGTAACATTTTCTGATCTGACTATTAACTCACACACAGCCATGCATAGCAAAATCTTCAGTCCAGAGGAGCATATAAGGTCTTCCATCACATTGTGCCTGCAAGGCGCATTTATGTTTTATTTATGCATACTTAATGAATAGGGATGAATGAAAGAAGAAAACAAATAAACATAGCAGATGTATCATTATAAACCTAGAGGCTCTGAGAGATGAATTACTGTTAAGCTCATGATTGGGAATCTTAAGGGAGTGAATCTCTTTTGTTTCTATCTAATTCTCTGATTACATATTCATAACATCATCTATAATCGTCACCATGTGGTCTACAAAAAGAGCACATATTTAAAGAAGAATTTGTGTGTGCAAAAGAAAATAAGCCTATATTTTGTTGTAGCTTACATCATTCCAGTCAATGAGGAATGAAGAGTGCTTGGGCATTTCAAAACATATATCAACCTGCAGACAGATCTATTAACACTGAGGACATTTTCAGGGTAGCAAAGCACTCTACATACTATCTTTAAAGGGTCAGGACATGATGTTTAAGAGCTACTGCCCTTTGTATTAGCAATGTTTAGAATTCAAGTGACATGAGGTTGGCTTAACAAAGAGGAATCTTGACAAATCTACTTGTTTCATTTATTGAATTTGACCTGAATTGACTCTGTACTATTAACACCCTGTTGCAAGGATAAAAGGCCAAACTCCTTAAAAGCAACACTGCACACTCTAAAATATTGATATCCTCGTATAAGGACATATGCTTGTCCCAAGCGGCATCCGAATTTCATACAAAGCTTTACAGAAATAAATCTATGCAATGTAGAAGCAAACACACAGTGTGTTATTACTATCAAACATGTCATGGTTCCACAATTTTCAATTTTTAATATTTCATCTTGTGGAACAGATGTACATGGTTATATTAAGTAATTCCAACAACCCATGTTTCAGTGTAGATTTCCCACCCATGCAAATACAAAATTCCAACTGCCATGTACTTCAAATTTTCCATTTAAAATTAAAATATCTTTCATCTGACTTACCCGTCTGTAACTCTAAATACACTCTTAAGACTGTTTCGCCGGAAATGAAGTACATTGATTCCAGATGATTAAATTAATTTATTAAAATAATTTATCTAGAAATTTAATAAACACTTATGTTAAAACAATTTAATTGAATCATTCTCAATTCCAACAACCCATCTTTTCAGTGTGGAATACTTTTTAAGCCAATATTGTATCAACCTAAAGCTGTTATTTTTAAACAAAATGCAATTTAAAATATACATAAACTGTTTCAATTCTGAGTTTATTTCTAGGGAAAGCTCACCCAAAATATCTGTGATACTTTATTCACCCTCGTCAAACCTGCATGACTTTCTTATGCAGAGCACAAAAAATATTTTAAAGAAATATATATATTCTGTTTAAACTCCCTTGTTCCAGTAATATTTTTATATTTGGTTGACTTAAAAATGTATTAACTTACACGATTACATACATTAAGATGCACTCATTGTGTGAAAACATTCCCTCTGTTTTAAACAGAGATAAAACATGATCTCCTGTGACATCATCTTTAAGCGTTACCACTTCCTTATCTGCGAAAATGTTTACTTCCTGTAATATTAGACGGAGCCACTCAGTGCATAAGATACATGGTCTTCCTCTCCTTAAGATGCTTCTTGCTTTACTTTATAATCTCATAAATTTCCATTGATCTATACAAGCAAATTAAATGTTCTCGTTCCGCGAACTGCACTGACGTGTTAATATAATCCCCACTAAAGATAACTCATCCAGTCCAAATTTATAGCCCTTGCGCCAATAGCCCCTGATGAAATGGTGTAACATGGATAACACGGGACACGTGCATTAACCCGACATGAAATATGCCGACTGCTAAAATAAAGGGACATTTCTGTGCAAGTCACCTTATGGCTTCCAGCACGCGTTACATGGAGACCTATATCGAGGCGCCTCTGTTTTTCCTCCGTGTTCTGCGAGATGTCTGCTTGATGAATAATTTATCTGGGTGTATTTCGGAGAGCTGTGCTTCTACAACCCGTATGCCATGTGAATGAAGTATTCCCAGGTGAGCTGTGGTTGCAGATGCAACGATGGAGTTGATTGAAAAATGATATTCTCTGAAGACCTAATGCTATGTAAGCTTTGCTTCCCAGTACAGAGAAGCCAAATAAAACACGGTGTCGATTTTGAGCGAATTTCACCGATGTAATGAACTCGACTGAAGTGACAGTTAAATACTGTACTTGCACTCAATCCCGACAGTCCCCGGAGCTTAGTGCATATCCACTCTGCATCGATATAACACCTCATTACCACACAGAGGGCAAAAATAGGATTTTCCTCTAACAAGCTGCATGTATTTTACAGCTTGCAGGCATGACGCTCCCACCCCGCATGTGTTGGCTGGCACCTTTTCACACATCACATAGCTTTTTACCTGTCCGTGGCTTCCTCCTCGGAGGGATCCTCCGGATTGTTCTTCACATCCTCGTGGCTGCTCTTCGCATCCTCTTTCCTGGCACTGGAAGGAGAGTCGCTCTTGGGGAGCTCCTCGCCGGCATGCAGGTTCTGGATGATGTTTGGCTGGTGCCATGATTGATTGGCCGGCCTAACGTAAACTGGCGTGGGTCCAGGGTTCGGAGCCAGAATGCTGTGCGCAGGGCTGCTGCTCTTGCGAAGTCCTCCCCTGTCCCGGGAGTGACCCTTCAGCCGGACAGGTGTTCCCCGGTGGTCGAAACCCTCCTGTTGGATATAGCCACCATTCCCAGTTGGGCTCTGGGTGCTGTGACTAAACCAGCGCCAGCGGAGCCTGAGGATCTGCTTCACATCAAATTCCTTTTTTCCAGCCACAGACATTGCGTTTGCCCTCGACGTGATGCCACTGGCACATCGGGGTGATAAAAGCAGAGTGTCGGCTAATTTCTGGATAACGAAGCAACAAGGTCTGCAGCTTCTTTCTTATTTCCTCCCCTGTCCGACTTCTTCTCGTCTTCAGTTACAGCACACACATGATATCTTCTGCTCGTGCCACCCCGTTGCCTCTTCTTTGTTGCTCTGTGTCTCTCTACAGATACAAGGCACAGAGAAAAATGAGGAACGCTAATGGCAACCTGCTCAGTTTCCAGCAGTAAATGAGCAACGGCTCTTACCCAGAGAGGTGAGGTGTCGAACGGACAGGACGCAGAGGTCAACGCTCACTAAGGGAAATCTTGTAGCACAGGAAGGAAAGCCAGAACCAGTACCGTCTCCCCCAACCAGCAGCATCATCTGCGTTCGCTCTCACACTCTGCCTCTTTCCTTTATGTGCACACACACATGCTCTTCCTCTCACTCGCTCTCTCTCTTGCATGCACATAGACATGTCTCCTCGATCACACCGCACAGTCCCCCCCATCTGATGGGATCCCGAGGGAGCCAGATTCAGCTTCTCAATGAGGGAAACCATGCAGAAAAATATTCTCCCCCTGTCTGTGTCAAGCCATAGTGATAGTTAAACATCAATGAAACACCAAATGGAATGATTGTTGGGACTGAGACTTGTGTTGAAGGTTTTGCAGGTAAATGTTCAGATACACATATGTTCTTAGACATTTAATATATAAAATACATTTAAAAAATATACTGTTTTAGCACTCTATGTTTTTATTACACAGCCGAAGTGATAAATATATAATTTTGAAAATACAGGAAAGTGTAAGGCAGCTGATATTTTTGTATTTAGTCATTGAAAACGTTACTTTATAAAGAATGCCTAAGTTAAATGCCTATTATACTATGGTGTTTTTGGTCCAGATTACATTTTCCTTTGTAATAAAACACAACCAATAAAAACACTTAAATGATTTTCTTGTAGATCCTTGAGAAATAAAAAGTAGATATTGATGTGCTGAAGCATGCACCATATTTCTCAGTTTCTAGTTGTATGCAGTAATGTTTTGTTCACTGTCAATTATTTATTCATGGTGTTTAAAAAGGAAGTTCACTTTAAAAGACAATTTGTTTGCGATTTACTTATTCTCTTGTCATTTAAAACCTGTATGACTTTGTTTCTTGCGCAGAACACAAAAGATGATATTTTGAAGAAAGTTGAATAACACATGCATCCATTAATTTCTATTGTAGGGATATATTTTTTTGTGATCTGCAGAAGTCAATTAAGAACTGCCAAATGTTAAATGCTGTTATGTTGAAGATATGGATAGAATTATTCTTATGGTATCCACATTGATAAGTAGGTTCATTCAGAATGTTTGGTTTTATTGTGTTCACTTGTTTATACAACAGCATTATTATTAATTAATACATAAAATAACTTTGCTATTGATCATTAAATTGATCTAAAAATGGATCTTAAACATAGAATTAACAATAATTTTTTTTCTTTTTTCAAAAACCTCTTATCAAACTAAGAGACGTGTGATTTTTACCTGCATTTGTCCTATCGTCAAAAACTTTTTAAAATAAATGCATTTTTATTTTAAATGTTAGAAAGAACCCAAGATGTACTAGCACTTTTATTTTTCACTATTTAAAAAGAAAGATGCGATGCTTAGAAAACCCATTCAGTTCAGTCCAGCAAACCTTGAAATTCTCTCTTCTATACATGCTGCATAACTTCAAATCTAAACTCAAGAATATGCGCTCAACGGCCGACAATGGCACTGTGAGGTACAAAACATTTGTCTTACCTTTCAAACAAAATAAGAAAACATCGGAGTCTGTCTTTATTCCTTAACACTAAGTTGCCAAGACATCATGTGAACTACAGCTTGCTCTTTCTCATCTCAGTTCTGCTTAGAAAAAATACTGCATTTGCATACAAAATGAAATGCATGTTCCACCCTCAAAGGAATTTCCTGATCATTTCCTTCCTCGGCACTGGCTAGAAAAACTGGAACAGGAAGACCCACCTCCTGTTTTCTTGGTGTTGACTCCCGTCGAAACCTTCTTTAGAAAACTTACATTTATTTAAGAGAATGAAATTAAGAACCTAAATCCTTAGAAGATGCATTCAAGAACTTATACAAACAACTACATAATGATAATCAAAAACTTTATTTCATTTTTGCAGCAGACACATGGAAAAGGCACAAACTTGCAACAGCCTAAATATCCCATTATTTACATGGCGATACACAATTTATTCAATATGTTTGTGTATATATATATATATATATATATATATATATATATATATATATTCATTGGCATAACCATTCTTGCAGTTCTATACCCACATTAAAAGGGCAACATTTAGTGAGAGGATGAAAGAGGTTCGATTCAAAGTCTGGAAGACATGATAAGAAAAATTTAAATCATAGCAATCTTGCTGGATTCAGCTCCTTGCTGGTATTAATTGTGCATTTTGAATTGAGTTTTGAAGAAGACAATCTTAGATATAAATACTTTAGAAGACTATAATCTCTGTATAAATTCCATTAGAATAGAAAATTCAAACTGGTTTTATTTGGGAAACAAAGTTTTCATCTCATATGAATCTAAGTATATTTACATTTTGTACAGCCGTTAAACATCATTGTGCTTATTAAAAGGTATAGATCCGTCACTGGTAAAATCATTCATTCATCTGTGAAAAGTAAATAGGGCAGAAAACTTATTGCATAATTGAAGCTTTTAAGTAATAAAATCATTACATACCCAAGTAAAAAAGGCTTTGGTTTTGCATACGTGTTCAAAAAAAAAGGTTTATAAAGACAGCAGTGAAAGTAAACTTAACCATATCCCAAAACTTTCAAAAGGTACAAAAATATAATATAGGATGTCTATCAGATGAAAAAGCAAAATAAGGTGAAAGCCTTTCATTTCACTACACACGGTGGAATTGGATTATTTTTCTTATCTACAAAAGGTAAAATTACAAAACAGATCTCTCTTATTTACAGTTAAATTGGAAAGATTTCAATGCCTGTAAAGAACATTTGGAACAACTGAAGTGAATCGCAGTGCACTATTACTTAAATGAGATTTATATTAGCAGTCTAGAAAACATACTTTGTGAGTGAATGTCCTTTGTATTGTTAATGGTAAGGACATCACTTCTTTGGTGAAACAGCAATTTCAAGTTCAGGTAACCGAAAACTACCCTTTGAACCACTATCAATACTAGAGGATGATGACATTCTGGTCTTTTTTGAAGACTGTGAAATTCCGCCACTAGCACCCTCCATCTTAGCCTCACTTTCACCACCAAGTGTCACTTCATATGAGCCTTTATTTTTAGAGCCAAAACCCCCAATTGTGGCAAACTTAATCTTTCCTTTTTTGCCTTTAACTTTTGCTTCTCTTAGATCTACTGAAATATCACCGCCCTCTGCCTGCAAGTGTCCTTCTGTAGACACCGGGGAACTTAAACCACCCTCATCACTAATTGAAGAAGAGTGATGTCGTGACTTTTTAAAAAGGTCAAGCGAGGCAGATTTACTTTTCGGTGAAACCTTTAATCCTTCTGCAGCAATTCTGCCACTTGCTAATTCCCCAGAACTAAGACTCAACTCCTTAGACACTTTTGTACCACTTTTTATGGCAACAGCAGTTTCTCCTCCCTGAACATTTAGATCAGCTGCACTCCCACCTTTAGATTTAGATTTTGCTTTTCCTTCTACTCTAGGCAATGCAATGCCAAACTTTGGTACTTTGATCTTAGGAAATGTTACATGGCCTTCTTGGTACTCCATTCCACCTGTTATCTCACCCGTTTGCCCTCTTACATTCAACTCTGACATTTCAAAATTCCCTTTCACAGCCTTTTGTTCAGAGAGATTTAAACCAACATCTAGATCACCACCTTGCACACTTTCAGATGGCACTGGAAACCCAACATTGTGTGTTTGTCCTTTTAGATCAATCTTTGCACTTCCCTTTCCATTAATGCCAGAACCCGCTACATCTGGAGCAACCAAGCTAACACTCTTCTCTGATGTGCTGATTTTGGGCATTTTTATTTTACCCCCTTTTGCTTTCAAATCTGGGCTATCCAAACTAGCTCCAGAGGCCTGCATATCAATACCATGGATATCACTTTTGAGGCTGGGAGATTGCAAATCAATATCAGACTTAACAGCTCCTTTAGTTTTTGGAGATTTTATGTCAAATTCCACATCAGGAAAGTGCAGCTTTCCAAACAGAGGTTTCTTGACTTTGGCTGGCTTCATCTGCAAATCTGGTTCATGTGCCTCCATATCACCACCAAAAGTTTTCGACTTTGCTTTAACTTTTGCTACTTTGAATTTTCCCTTCTTTCCTTTCACATCTATGTTGACATCAGGTCCCTCTAGACTGCCTCCAGTATTGGGAGTTTCTACATCTAATTTTGGGCTTTTACCAGCAAATGTAAATTTATGTTTCTTGGTTTTGGGCATTTTGATGTTTGCATCTGGTCCACTTATGTTAACATCAGGGCTACTTCCTTTAATTTTAAAGCCAGGACCTTCAAAATTTTGTGACTGTAGTTTTAAACCACCCTCTGGTCCCTCTACATCAATTTTAGGACCTTTCACATCAAAATCAGCTTTTGGCAGGTTTACATTAATCTCTGAACCCTCCACTTTAGGACCCTTGAAACCAAATGATGGCATTTTGATTTTGGGCATCTTCAGACCACCTTCTAGACCCTCTAAGTTAACATCAGGTCCTTCAATGTCTAATTTTGGAGCCTTTAGGTCTCCTTCAATTTTTGGCACAGAGACATCCATACCACCTTTGACATTAGGACCTTTAAGATTGAAGTCTACATCTGGCATGGAGATCTTTGGACCAGATATCGATGGCATTTTAAACTTGGGCATTGTGATTTTTCCCTCAGGTCCTTCAATGTCAATTTCTGGAGATCCAAGGTCAACATCAGCTTTTGGCAAGTTTACGTCAATCTCTGGACCTTCCAATTTAGGACCCTTTAGTCCGAATGATGGCATTTTCATTTTGGGCATCTTGAAACCACCTTCTAGGCCCTCAATATTTACATCAGGTCCTTCAATGTCTAATTTTGGAGACTTAAGATCTCCTTCGATCTTTGGCACAGAAACATCCACACCGCCTTTGACTTTAGGACCTTTAAGATTGAAGTCTACATCTGGCATGGAGAGCTTTGGACCAGAAATTGTTGGCATTTTAAATTTGGGTCCCTTGATTTTTCCCTCAGGTCCTTCAATGTCAATTTCAGGACATTCTATGTCAATATCAGCTTTGGGCAGGTTTACGTCAAACTCTGGACCTTCCACTTTAGGACCCTTTAATCCAAATGATGGCATTTTCATTTTGGGCATCTTGAAACCACCTTCTGGGCCCTCAATATTAACATCAGGTCCTTCAATGTCTAATTTTGGAGACTTTAGATCTCCTTCAATCTTTGGCACAGAAACATCCACACCGCCTTTGACTTTAGGACCTTTAAGATTGAAATCTACATCTGGCATTGAGAGCTTTGGACCAGAAATTGATGGCATTTTAAATTTGGGTCCCTTGATTTTTCCCTCAGGTCCTTCAATGTCAATTTCAGGACATTCTATGTCAATATCAGCTTTGGGCAGGTTTACGTCAAACTCTGGACCTTCCACTTTAGGACCCTTTAATCCAAATGATGGCATTTTCATTTTCGGCATCTTGAAACCACCTTCTGGGCCCTCAATATTTACATCAGGTCCTTCAATGTCTAATTGTGGAGACCTTAGATCTCCTTCAATCTTTGGCACAGAAACATCCAAACCACCTTTGACTTTAGGCCCTTTAAGATTGAAGTCTACATCTGGCATGGAGATCTTTGGACCAGAAATTGATGGCATTTTAAATTTGGGTCCCTTGATTTTTCCCTCAGGTCCTTCAATGTCAATTTCAGGACATTCTATGTCAATATCAGCTTTGGGCAGGTTTACGTCAAACTCTGGACCTTCCACTTTAGGACCCTTTAATCCAAATGATGGCATTTTCATTTTCGGCATCTTGAAACCACCTTCTGGGCCCTCAATATTTACATCAGGTCCTTCAATGTCTAATTGTGGAGACCTTAGATCTCCTTCAATCTTTGGCACAGAAACATCCAAACCACCTTTGACTTTAGGCCCTTTAAGATTGAAGTCTACATCTGGCATGGAGATCTTTGGACCAGAGAGTGATGGCATTTTAAATTTGGGTCCCTTGATTTTTCCCTCAGGTCCTTCAATGTCAATTTCAGGACATTCTATGTCAATATCAGCTTTGGGCAGGTTTACATCAAACTCTGGACCTTCCACTTTAGGACCCTTTAGTCCAAATGATGGCATTTTCATTTTGGGCATCTTGAAACTACCTGATGGGCCCTCAATATTAACATCAGGTCCTTCAATGTCTAATTTAGGAGATTTTAAATCTCCTTCAATCTTTGGCACAGAAACATCCAAACCACCTTTGACTTTAGGACCTTTAAGATTGAAGTCTATATCCGGCATGGAGATATTAGGACCAGATATTGAAGGCATTTTAAACTTGGGCCCCTTGATTTTTCCCTCAGGTCCTTCGATTTCAATTTCTGGAGCTTCAAGGTCAACATCAGCTTTGGGCAGGTTTACGTCAAACTCTGGACCTTCCACTTTAGGACCCTTTAATCCAAATGATGGCATTTTCATTTTGGGCATCTTGAAACCACCTTCTGGGCCCTCAATATTAACATCAGGTCCTTCAATGTCTAATTTTGGAGACTTTAGATCTCCTTCAATCTTTGGCACAGAAACATCCAAGCCACCTTTGACTTTAGGACCTTTAAGATTGAAGTCTACATCTGGCATGGAGAAATTTGGACCAGACATTGATGGCATTTTAAACTTGGGTCCCTTGATATTTCCCTCAGGTCCTTCAATTTCAAGATCAGGGGTTTTGATGTCAATTTCAGGTCCTTTGAGATCAACATCAGCTTTTGGCAAGTTTACATCAATCTCTGGAGCTTTAATTTTAGTACCTTTAAGACCAAAAGATGGCATTTTGATTTTAGGCATCTTAAAACCACCTTTAGAAGAATCAACATTAACATCTGGTCCTTCAATGTCTAGTTTTGGAGACTTCAGGTTTCCCTCAATCTTTGGCACAGAAACATCCACACCACCTTTGACTTTAGGCCCTTTAAGATTGAAGTCTACATCTGGCATGGAGATCTTTGAGCCAGATATCGATGGCATTTTAAACTTGGCTCCCTTAATTTTCCCCTCAGGTCCTTCAATGTCAGCATCTGGTGTTTTAATGCCAATTTCGGGTCCTTTTAGATCAACATCCGCTTTTGGCAAATTTATGTCAATCTCTGGACCCTCCACTTTAGGACCCTTAAGTCCAAATGATGGCATTTTCATTTTCGGCATCTTGAAACCACCTTTGGGCCCTTCGATATTAACATCAGGTCCTTCAATGTCTAATTTTGGAGACTTTAGATCTCCTTCAATCTTTGGCACAGAAACATCCACACCGCCTTTGACTTTAGGACCTTTAAGATTGAAGTCTACATCTGGCATGGAGAGCTTTGGACCAGAAATTGTTGGCATTTTAAATTTGGGTCCCTTGATTTTTCCCTCAGGTCCTTCAATGTCAATTTCAGGACATTCTATGTCAATATCAGCTTTGGGCAGGTTTACGTCAAACTCTGGACCTTCCAATTTAGGACCCTTTAATCCAAATGATGGCATTTTCATTTTGGGCATCTTGAAACCACCTTCTGGGCCCTCAAAATTAACATCAGGTCCTTCAATGTCTAATTTTGGAGACTTTAGATCTCCTTCAATCTTTGGCACAGAAACATCCACACCGCCTTTGACTTTAGGACCTTTAAGATTGAAGTCTACATCTGGCATGGAGAGCTTTGGACCAGCAATTGTTGGTATTTTAAATTTGGGTCCCTTGATTTTTCCCTCAGGTCCTTCAATGTCAATTTCAGGACATTCTATGTCAATATCAGCTTTGGGCAGGTTTACGTCAAACTCTGGACCTTCCACTTTAGGTCCCTTTAATCCAAATGATGGCATTTTCATTTTGGGCATCTTGAAACCACCTTCTGGGCACTCAATATTAACATCAGGTCCTTCAATGTCTAATTTTGGAGACTTTAGATCTCCTTCAATCTTTGGCACAGAAACATCCACACCGCCTTTGACTTTAGGACCTTTAAGATTGAAGTCTACATCTGGCATGGAGAGCTTTGGACCAGAAATTGTTGGCATTTTAAATTTGGGTCCCTTGATTTTTCCCTCAGGTCCCTCAATGTCAATTTCAGGACATTCTATGTCAATATCAGCTTTGGGCAGGTTTACGTCAAACTCTGGACCTTCCACTTTAGGACCCTTTAATCCGAATGATGGCATTTTCATTTTGGGCATCTTGAAACCACCTTCTGGGCCCTCAATGTCTAATTTTGGAGACTTTAGATCTCCTTCAATCTTTGGCACAGAAACATCCACACCGCCTTTGACTTTAGGACCTTTAAGATTGAAGTCTACATCTGGCATGGAGAGCTTTGGACCAGAAATTGTTGGCATTTTAAACTTGGGTCCCTTGATTTTTCCCTCAGGTCCTTCAATGTCAATTTCAGGACATTCTATGTCAATATCAGCTTTGGGCAGGTTTACGTCAAACTCTGGACCTTCCACTTTAGGACCCTTTAATCCAAATGATGGCATTTTCATTTTGGGCATCTTGAAACCACCTTCTGGGCCCTCAATATTAACATCAGGTCCTTCAATGTCTAATTTTGGAGACTTTAGATCTCCTTCAATCTTTGGCACAGAAACATCCACACCGCCTTTGACTTTAGGACCTTTAAGATTGAAGTCTACATCTGGCATGGAGAGCTTTGGACCAGAAATTGTTGGCATTTTAAATTTGGGTCCCTTGATTTTCCCCTCAGGTCCCTCAATGTCAATTTCAGGACATTCTATGTCAATATCAGCTTTGGGCAGGTTTACGTCAAACTCTGGACCTTCCACTTTAGGACCCTTTAATCCGAATGATGGCATTTTCATTTTGGGCATCTTGAAACCACCTTCTGGGCCCTCAATGTCTAATTTTGGAGACTTTAGATCTCCTTCAATCTTTGGCACAGAAACATCCACACCGCCTTTGACTTTAGGACCTTTAAGATTGAAGTCTACATCTGGCATGGAGAACTTTGGACCAGAAATTGATGGCATTTTAAACTTGGATCCCTTGATTTTTCCCTCAGGTCCTTCAATGTCAATTTCAGGACATTCTATGTCAATATCAGCTTTGGGCAGGTTTACATCAAACTCTGGACCTTCCACTTTAGGACCCTTTAATCCAAATGATGGCATTTTCATTTTGGGCATCTTGAAACCACCTTCTGGGCCCTCAATATTAACATCAGGTCCTTCAATGTCTAATTTTGGAGACTTTAGATCTCCTTCAATCTTTGGCACAGAAACATCCACACCGCCTTTGACTTTAGGCCCTTTCAGATTGAAGTCAACATCTGGCATGGAGAGCTTTGGACCAGAAATTGTTGGCATTTTAAATTTGGGTCCCTTGATTTTTCCCTCGGGTGCTTCAATGTCAATGTCAGGGCATTCTATGCCAATATCAGCTTTGGGCAGGTTTACGTCAAACTCTGGACCTTCCACTTTAGGTCCCTTTAATCCAAATGATGGCATTTTCATTTTGGGCATCTTGAAACCACCTTCTGGGCCTTCGATATTTATATCAGGTCCTTCAATGTCTAATTTTGGAGACTTTAAATCTCCTTCAATCTTTGGCACAGAAACATCCACACCGCCTTTGACTTTAGGACCTTTAAGATTGAAGTCTACATCTGGCATGGAGAGCTTTGGACCAGAAATTGTTGGCATTTTAAATTTGGGTCCCTTGATTTTTCCCTCAGGTCCTTCAATGTTAATTTCAGGACATTCGATATCAATTTCAGCTTTGGGCAGGTTTACGTCAAACTCTGGACCTTCCACTTTAGGACCCTTTAATCCAAATGATGGCATTTTCATTTTGGGCATCTTGAAACCACCTTCTGGGCCCTCAATATTAATATCAGGTCCTTCAATGTCTAATTTTGGAGACTTTAGATCTCCTTCAATCTTTGGCACAGAAACATCCACACCGCCTTTGACTTTAGGACCTTTAAGATTGAAGTCTACATCTGGCATTGAGAGCTTTGGACCAGAAATTGTTGGCATTTTAAATTTGGGTCCCTTGATTTTTCCCTCAGGTCCCTCAATGTCAATTTCAGGACATTCTATGTCAATATCAGCTTTGGGCAGGTTTATGTCAAACTCTGGACCTTCCACTTTAGGACCCTTAAATCCAAATGATGGCATTTTCATTTTGGGCATCTTGAAACCACCTTCTGGGCCCTCAATATTAACATCAGGACCTTCAATGTCCAACTTTGGAGCCTTCAGGTCACCTTCAATCTTTGGCACAGAAACATCTATACCTCCTTTGACTTTAGGGCCTTTAAGATTGAAGTCTACATCTGGCATAGAGATCTTTGGACCAGAAATTGATGGCATTTTAAACTTGGGTCCCTTGATTTTTCCTTCAGGTCCTTCGATGTCAAAATCAGGGCTTTTGATGTCAATTTCAGGACCTTTAATGTCAACATCAGCTTTGGGCAGGTTTATGTCAAACTCTGGACCTTCCACTTTAGGACCCTTAAATCCAAATGATGGCATTTTCATTTTGGGCATCTTGAATCCACCTTCTGGGCCCTCAATATTAACATCAGGACCTTCAATGTCTAACTTTGGAGCCTTCAGGTCACCTTCAATCTTTGGCACAGAAACATCTATACCTCCTTTCACTTTAGGGCCTTTAAGATTGAAGTCTACATCTGGCATAGAGATCTTTGGACCAGAAATTGATGGCATTTTAAACTTGGGTCCCTTGATTTTTCCTTCAGGTCCTTCGATGTCAAAATCAGGGCTTTTGATGTCAATTTCAGGACCTTTAATGTCAACATCAGCTTTGGGCAGGTTTGTGTCAAACTCTGGACCTTCCACTTTAGGACCCTTAAATCCAAATGATGGCATTTTCATTTTGGGCATCTTGAATCCACCTTCTGGGCCCTCAATATTAACATCAGGACCTTCAATGTCTAACTTTGGAGCCTTCAGGTCACCTTCAATCTTTGGCACAGAAACATCTATACCTCCCTTGACTTTAGGGCCTTTAAGATTGAAGTCTACATCTGGCATAGAGATCTTTGGACCAGAAATTGATGGCATTTTAAACTTGGGTCCCTTGATATTTCCTTCAGGTCCTTCAATGTCAAAATCAGGGCTTTTGATGTCAATTTCAGGACCTTTAATGTCAACATCAGCTTTTGGGAGGTTTACATTAATATCTGGACCCTCTACTTTAGGACCCTTTAGTCCAAATGAAGGCATTTTCATTTTGGGCATCTTGAATCCACCTTCTGGGCCCTCAATATTAACATCAGGTCCTTCAATGTCTAACTTTGGAGCCTTCAGGTCACCTTCAATCTTTGGCACAGAAACATCTATACCTCCCTTGACTTTAGGGCCTTTAAGATTGAAGTCTACATCTGGCATGGAGATCTTTGGACCAGATATTGATGGCATTTTAAATTGGGGTCCCTTGATTTTTCCTTCAGGTCCTTCAATATCAAGATCCGGGCTTTTGATGTCAATTTCAGGACCTTTAATGTCAACATCAGCTTTAGGCAAGTTTAAATCAAACTCATGAGCATCCACTTTAGGACCCCTGAGTCCAAATTTAGGCATTTTAAACTTTGGCATCTTGAACCCTCCGTCTGGACTTTTAACATCAGCATTTGGAGTATCTACATCCAACTTTGGTACATCAACATTACCCTCCACACTGACTCCAGCTTGACTTTTTATTTTTGATCCTTTTATGTTGAGATCAACATCAGGTAAAGACACTTTTGGACCTGATATGGAGCCCATTTTAAATTTGGATCCTTTTGATTTAATATTAGGTGCTGTTATGTCAACATCTGGACCTTGTAAACTCCCCTTTGGACCTTTAGGCAGCTTGACATCCACATCAGGGGCCTCAATCTTTGGCCCTTTAAATCCAAACTTGGGCATTTTGAATTTTGCTTTTTTAACACTTGTTTCTGGAACATCTAAATCAACATTAGGACACTCTATCTCTATCTTTGGCAACTGGACATCCCCACCATCAACATCTGGAACAGACACATCAACATCCCCTTTCAGTTTGGGCCCTCTAAGGTTGAAATCTACATCTGGCATAGAAATCTTTGGACCAGATATTGATGGCATGTTGAATTTGGGTCCCTTGATTTTTCCCTCAGGTCCTTCAATGTCAAGATGTGGACCCTTGATATCCACATCTGGTGCTTTAATGTTCACTTCGGCCTTGGGGATTTTCACATCAACCTCTGGACCTTCGACTTTAGGCCCTTTAAGACCGAATGAGGGCATCTTGATCTTTGGCATCTTGAAACCACCCTCAGGACCTTCAATGTCTGGGCCTTCAATTTCAATTTTGGGTGCTTTGATTTCTCCCTCAACTTTGGGAACAGACATATCAACATCTCCTTTCAGTTTAGGCCCTTTAAGGTTGAAATCCACATCTGGCATAGAGATCTGTGGACCAGAGATTGAAGGCATCTTAAATTTGGGGCTCTTGATTTTTCCCTCAGGTCCCTCAATGTCAAGCTCTGGACCCTTGATATCCACATCTGGTGCTTTAATGTCTACTTCGGCCTTGGGGATTTTAACATCAAAATCTGGACCTTCGATTTTAGGCCCTTTAAGACCGAATGAGGGCATCTTGATCTTTGGCATCTTGAAACCACCCTCAGGACCTTCAATGTCTGGGCCTTCAATTTGAACTTTGGGTGCTTTGATTTCTCCCTCCACTTTAGGAATTGACATGTCAACATCCCCCTTCAGTTTGGGCCCTCTAAGGTTGAAATCTACATCTGGCATAGAAATCTTTGGACCAGATATTGATGGCATGTTGAATTTTGGGCCCTTGATTTTTCCCTCAGGACCTTCAATGTCAAGATGTGGACCCTTGATATCCAAATCTGGTGCTTTAATGTTCACTTCGGCCTTGGGGATTTTCACATCAACCTCTGGACCTTCGACTTTAGGCCCTTTAAGACCGAATGAGGGCATCTTGATCTTTGGCATCTTGAAACCACCCTCAGGACCTTCAATGTCTGGGCCTTCAATTTCAATTTTGGGTGCTTTGATTTCTCCCTCAACTTTGGGAACAGATATATCAACATCTCCTTTCAGTTTAGGCCCTTTAAGGTTGAAATCCACATCTGGCATAGAGATCTGTGGACCAGAGATTGAAGGCATCTTAAATTTGGGGCTCTTGATTTTTCCCTCAGGTCCCTCAATGTCAAGCTCTGGACCCTTGATATCCACATCTGGTGCTTTAATGTCCACTTCGGCCTTGGGAATTTTAACATCAACATCTGGACCTTCGATTTTAGGCCCTTTAAGACCGAATGAGGGCATCTTGATCTTTGGCATCTTGAAACCACCCTCAGGACCTTCAATGTCTGGGCCTTCAATTTGAACTTTGGGAGCTTTGATTTCTCCCTCCACTTTAGGAATTGACATGTCAACATCCCCCTTCAGTTTGGGCCCTCTAAGGTTGAAATCTACATCTGGCATAGAAATCTTTGGACCAGATATTGATGGCATGTTGAATTTGGGGCCCTTGATTTTTCCCTCAGGTCCTTCAACGTCAAGATGTGGACCCTTGATATCCACATCTGATGCTTTAATGTTCACTTCGGCCTTGGGGATTTTCACATCAACCTCTGGACCTTCGACTTTAGGCCCTTTAAGACCGAATGAGGGCATCTTGATTTTTGGCATCTTGAAACCACCCTCAGGACCTTCAATGTCTGGGCCTTCAATTTCAATTTTGGGTGCTTTGATTTCTCCCTCAACTTTGGGAACAGACATATCAACATCTCCTTTCAGTTTAGGCCCTTTAAGGTTGAAATCCACATCTGGCATAGAGATCTTTGGACCAGAGATTGAAGGCATCTTAAATTTGGGGCTCTTGATTTTTCCCTCAGGTCCCTCAATGTCAAGCTCTGGACCCTTGATATCCACATCTGGTGCTTTAATGTCCACTTCGGCCTTGGGGATTTTAACATCAACATCTGGACCTTCGATTTTAGGCCCTTTAAGACCGAATGAGGGCATCTTGATCTTTGGCATCTTGAAACCACCCTCAGGACCTTCAATGTCTGGGCCTTCAATTTCAACTTTGGGTGCTTTGATTTCTCCCTCCACTTTAGGAATTGACATGTCAACATCCCCCTTCAGTTTGGGCCCTCTAAGGTTGAAATCTACATCTGGCATAGAAATCTTTGGACCAGATATTGATGGCATGTTGAATTTGGGTCCCTTGATTTTTCCCTCAGGTCCTTCAATGTCAAGATGTGGACCCTTGATATCCACATCTGGTGCTTTAATGTTCACTTCGGCCTTGGGGATTTTCACATCAACCTCTGGACCTTCGACTTTAGGCCCTTTAAGACCGAATGAGGGCATCTTGATCTTTGGCATCTTGAAACCACCCTCAGGACCTTCAATGTCTGGGCCTTCAATTTCAATTTTGGGTGCTTTGATTTCTCCCTCAACTTTGGGAACAGACATATCAACATCTCCTTTCAGTTTAGGCCCTTTAAGGTTGAAATCCACATCTGGCATAGAGATCTTTGGACCAGAGATTGAAGGCATCTTAAATTTGGGGCTCTTGATTTTTCCCTCAGGTCCCTCAATGTCAAGCTCTGGACCCTTGATATTCACATCTGGTGCTTTAATGTCCACTTCGGCCTTGGGGATTTTAACATCAACATCTGGACCTTCGATTTTAGGCCCTTTAAGACCGAATGAGGGCATCTTGATCTTTGGCATCTTGAAACCACCCTCAGGACCTTCAATGTCTGGGCCTTCAATTTCAACTTTGGGTGCTTTGATTTCTCCCTCCACTTTAGGAATTGACATGTCAACATCCCCCTTCAGTTTGGGCCCTTTAAGGTTGAAATCTACATCTGGCATAGAAATCTTTGGACCAGATATTGATGGCATGTTGAATTTGGGTCCCTTGATTTTTCCCTCAGGACCTTCAATGTCAAGATGTGGACCCTTGATATCCACATCTGGTGCTTTAATGTTCACTTCGGCCTTGGGGATTTTCACATCAACCTCTGGACCTTCGACTTTAGGCCCTTTAAGACTGAATGAGGGCATCTTGATCTTTGGCATCTTGAAACCACCCTCAGGACCTTCAATGTCTGGGCCTTCAATTTCAATTTTGGGTGCTTTGATTTCTCCCTCAACTTTGGGAACAGATATATCAACATCCCCTTTCAGTTTGGGCCCTTTAAGGTTGAAATCCACATCTGGCATAGACATTTTTGGACCAGAGATTGATGGCATCTTAAATTTGGGGCCCTTGATTTTTCCCTCAGGTCCCTCAACGTCAAGCTCTGGACCCTTGATATCTATATTTGGTGCTTTAAGGTCCACTTCAGGCTTGGGGATTTTCACATCAACCTCTGGGCCTTCGAATTTAGGCCCTTTAAGACCAAATGAGGGCATCTTAATCTTTGGCATCTTGAAACCACCCTCAGGACCTTCAATGTCTGGGCCTTCAATTTCAACTTTGGGTGCTTTGATTTCTCCCTCAACTTTGGGAACAGATATATCAACATCTCCTTTCAGTTTGGGCCCTTTAAGGTTGAAATCCACATCTGGCATAGAGATCTTTGGACCAGAGATTGATGGCATCTTAAATTTGGGGCCCTTGATTTTTCCCTCAGGTCCCTCAATGTCAAGCTCTGGACCCTTGATATCCACATCTGATGCTTTAATGTCTACTTCGCCCTTGGGGATTTTAACATCAACTTCTGGGCCTTCGACTTTAGGCCCTTTAAGACCGAATGAGGGCATCTTGATCTTTGGCATCTTGAAACCACCCTCTGGACCTTCAATGTCTGGGCCTTCAATTTCCAATTTGGGTGCTTTAATTTCTCCCTCAACCTTTGGAACAGACACATCAATATCCCCTTTCAGTTTGGGCCCTTTAAGGTTAAAATCTACATCTGGCATAGAGATCTTTGGACCAGATATTGATGGCATCTTGAATTTGGAGCTCTTGATTTTTCCCTCAGGTCCCTCAATGTCAAGCTCTGGAGCATTGATATCCACATCTGGTGCTTTAATGTCCACTTCGGCCTTGGAGATTTTCACATCAACCTCTGGACCTTCGACTTTAGGCCCTTTAAGACCGAATGAGGGCATCTTGATCTTTGGCATCTTGAAACCACCCTCTGGACCTTCAATGTCTGGGCCTTCAATTTCCAACTTGGGTGCTTTAATTTCTCCCTCAACCTTTGGAACAGACACATCAACATCCCCCCTCACTTTGGACCCTTTAAGGTTGAAATCTACATCAGGCATAGACATCTTTGGACCGGAGATTGATGGCATTTTGAATTTTGGGCCCTTTATTTTTCCATCCGGTCCCTCAATGTCCAGCTCTGGACCCTTGATATCCACATTTGGTGCTTTAATCCCAACTTCAGGCTTGGGCATTTTAACATCAACTTCCGGACCTTCGATTTTAGGCCCTTTAAGACCGAATGAGGGCATCTTGATCTTTGGCATCTTGAAACCACCCTCAGGACCTTCAATGTCTGGGCCTTCAATTTCAACTTTAGGTGCTTTGATTTCTCCCTCAACTTTGGGAACAGACATATCAACATCCCCCTTCAGTTTGGGCCCTTTAAGGTTGAAATCCACATCTGGCATAGAAATCTTTGGACCAGAGATTGATGGCATCTTAAATTTGGGGCCCTTGATTTTCCCCTCAGGTCCCTCAATGTCGAGATCTGGACCCTTGATATCCACATCTGGTGCTTCAATGTCCCCTTCGGCCTTGGGGATTTTCAGGTCCATTTCAGGACCTTCGACTTTAGGCCCTTTAAGACCAAATGAAGGCATCTTGATCTTTGGCATCTTGAAACCACCCTCAGGACCTTCAATGTCTGGGCCTTCAATTTCAACTTTGGGTGCTTTGATTTCACCCTCAACTTTGGGAACAGACATATCAACGTCCCCTTTCAGTTTAGGCCCTTTAAGGTTGAAATCCACATCTGGCATAGAAATCTTTGGACCAGAGATTGATGGCATCTTAAATTTGGGGCCCTTGATTTTTCCCTCAGGTCCCTCAATGCCGAGATCTGGACCCTTGATGTCCACATCTGGTGCTTTAATGTCCACTTCGGCTTTGGGGAATTTCAAGTCGATTTCAGGACCTTCGACTTTAGGCCCTTTAAGACCGAATGAGGGCATCTTGATATTTGGCATCTTGAAACCACCCTCAGGTCCTTCAATTTCTGGGCCTTCAATTTCCACTTTGGGTGCTTTGATTTCTCCCTCAACTTTTGGAATTGACATGTCAACATCCCCCTTCAATTTGGGCCCTTTAAGGTTAAAATCTACATCTGGCATAGACATCTTAGGACCAGATATTGATGGCATCTTGAATTTTGGGCCCTTGATTTTTCCCTCAGGTCCCTCAATGTCAAGCTCTGGATATTTGATATCCACATTTGGTGCCTTAATGTCCACTTCAGCCTTTGGGATTTTCACATCAACCTCGGGACCTTCGACTTTGGGCCCTTTAAGACCGAATGAGGGCATCTTGATCTTTGGCATCTTGAAACCACCCTCAGGACCTTCAATGTCTGGGCCTTCAATTTCAACTTTAGGTGCTTTGATTTCTCCCTCAACTTTGGGAACAGACATTTCAATATCCCCTTTCAGTTTGGGCCCTTTAAGGTTTAAATCCACATCTGGCATAGAAATCTTTGGACCAGAGATTGATGGCATCTTAATTTTGGGGCCCTTGATTTTTCCCTCAGGTCCCTCAATGTCAAGATCTGGACCCTTGATATCCACATCTGGTGCTTTAATATCCACTTCAGTCTTGGGGATATTCACATCAACCTCAGGACCTTCAACTTTAGGCCCCTTAAAACCGAAGGAGGGCATCTTGATCTTTGGCATCTTGAAACCACCCTCAGGACCTTCAATGTCTGGGCCTTCAATTTGAACTTTGGGTGCTTTGATTTCTCCTTCAACTTTTGGAATTGACATATCAACATCTCCCTTTGATTTGGTCCCTTTGAGGTTAAAATCTACATCTGGCATAGACAACTTAGGGCCGGATATTGATGGCATCTTGAATTTTGGGCCCTTGATTTTTCCCTCAGGTCCCTGACCGTCAAGCTCTGGACCCTTGATATCCACATCTGGTGCTTTAATATCCACTTCAGTCTTGGGGATATTCACATCAACCTCAGGACCTTCAACTTTAGGCCCCTTAAAACCGAAGGAGGGCATCTTCACCTTTGGCATCTTGAAACCACCATCAGGACCTTCCATGTCTGGGCCTTCCAATCCCACTTTGGATGCTTTGATTTCTCCCTCAACTTTCGGAACTGAAACATCAATATCCCCTTTCAATTTGGACCCTTTAAGGTTGAAATCCACATCTGGCACAGGGATCTTTGGACCAGAGATTGAAGGCATATTAAATTTGGGTCCTTTGAATTTTACCCCTGGCCCCTCAATGTCCAGCTCTGGACCCTTGATATCCACATCTGGTGCTTTAACATCAACATTGGCCTCGGGAATATCCATATCAACTTCTGGACCTTCGACTTTAGGCCCTTTAAAACCGAATGAGGGCATCTTGATCTTTGGCATCTTGAAAACACCCTCAGGACCTTCGATGTCTGGGCCTTGGATTTCCACTTTTGGGGCTTTAATGTCTCCCCCCATTTTTGGAACTGAAACATCAACATCCCCTTTCAGTTTGGGCCCTTTAAGGTTGAAATCCACTTCTGTAATAGAGCTCTTTGGACCGGAGATTGATGGCATATTGAATTTGGGGCCTTTGATTGTTCCTTCAGGTCCACCAATATCAAGCTCTGGACCCTTTATATCCACATTTGGTGCTTTAATATCCACTTCGGCCTTGGGGATTTTTACATCGACCTCAGGACCTTCGACTTTAGGTCCTTTAAGACCGAATGAGGGCATCTTGATTTTTGGCATCTTGAGAAAACCCTCGGGACCTTCAATGTCTGGGCCTTCAATATCAACCTTGGATGCTTTGATTTCTCCCTCAACTTTGGAAACTGACATATCAACATCACATTTTAGTTCGGGCCCTTTAAGGTTCAAATCCACATCAGACATAGAAATCTTTGGACCAGAGATATGTGGCATTTTGAATTTTGGGCCCCTGAGGTTTCCATCAGAACCTTCAATATTAAGTTCCGAGCCCTTGATATCCACATCTGATGTATTAATCTCTATTTTGGCTTTAGGGATTTTCAGATTAACATCAGTATCTTTGACTCCAAATGAGGGCAGTTTGTCCTTTGGAATTTTGAAACCAGTCTCAGGACCTTCGAGGTCTGGGGCTTCAATTTCAAATTTTGCAGCTTTAATATCTACTTTATGAACATTACCATCTCCCTTGTATTTTGACCCTTTTAACTCTGAACTTGTAATGCTCATCTCTTGGTCGCCACCCGGAACATTCATTTTGGGGACTTTCACTTCAACATCTTGACCCTCTGCCTTTAGACCTTTCACTTCAAATGTTTTTACTTTCCCAGTTATTTCTAAACCTCTACTGCTATAATCTGTGGGGTTCTGAATGTTAAAATGCGCTACTTCTGCGGTAGGTTCTTTAGTACCAGTTGTTTGCATTTTTAGATTGGGTTTCTGGAATGCACTACTAATTTCCATTGTGGGGCCTGATTGGTCTGATTCCCTACTTTCAAGTTTTGGCAATTTTACTTTATCGTCTGACCTAGGCATTGTAAAGTCAGAACTCTGACTGATTTCACCTTCAGAACGTTTAATATTTATCTTGGGTCGTTGAATATCTATGCTAAATTTAGAAAGTTGGGTTTTATCATCAGAATCATCTTTAAGGGCACCAGATACAGAATCTTTCAAAACACCCGATATGTTACTGGCCTCTGTACCCCCTCTGATCGAAAAACCTGAAACGCGAGTGTCCAAAACAGGACCCCTTGATGTATCAATCTCAGTTCCTCCTATCACACTTGAATGTCCCTGCACTTTTCCCTCTAAGAGTCCAGTGTCTGACACATTAATTCTTATTTCCCTCTCACTGCTATCCAATTCGCTTGTTGTTTTGAAAGATCCAGTGCTAAAGTGCTTCAGAGAAGAACCAGTAACCTTGGGTCCTCCAAGAGATATCTCTCCCATTTGTATACCTCCGTGTCCACTGCCATGTGGTAATCTGACTTGGGAAGAATCGCCCTCTAACTGCTCATGCTCTGAGACCTGAATGTTGAATTCCGGGCTCGAGTAATCAGTTTGCTGATCAGTTCCCCCAGGCACATCCACAGTGTAGGTAGTTATACGGCGAGTAACTGTAGTAATGGTGCAACCATCACTACTTGTGCTGCTATGGCGTTCAGTTCGCACATCAACACCCTCAGCAAGGTCTTCAGACTTTAGTCTAGGTTTAATCTTCTTAGTGTAGATTCTCCTGTAATCTTCATCATCCCCACTCTGCAGGTAAAGTTTAAGATATTTTATTAAGATAAAACAATGGAACCATGGTACTTATACTTTCATTTATATATGCTTATTCATAAAGGCAGGGTCTACGATTACTGGTAGTAAATGTTGACAATCAAAATCACCAAAAGAAGCAACCCTACACCAAAATATTTTTTTTCATAGATTCTCCCCACGCATACATCATTGGTCGCTCTCCACTAATTTTCCTCTCAGCATTAAGAAAAGACATGCCATTACTGCTGATTGGCTGCACGATTGTTTTTGGACTCTGACCTGACTTTTCTAAAGAATATTTGAAAAATCATAGACCCGTCCTTTAAGCTTACTAAAAACAGGTCACGGTCCATAATACATGGATCAACACTGAGATTATCTTACCAGCAGAATGTCTGAACTAGACCCTCCAAAACCAGCGCGCCCTTCCAAGGACAATGTCCCCATTGGAGAGCGACAAGGTGACTTTTCTCCAGATTTGTTTTGCAATTTGAGTCCAACCTTATGTCTGTTTAAAGTCTTTAGTAGCTCAGCTGTTTCATCCGAGGACATGTTGTCGAAGTAAATGGTAGCCCCAACTATTTGGTCACCTGTGACATAGGCAGTAAATACAAAAGATAACCGTTTTTACACAATATACAACTCACCTGGAAGGACAACAAACCGTGTACAAAAATGTATATATTATGAAATAGTGTTCCTCATAGACAGACTCTTAAAATGATTCTTGTTGACAGAGTTAATTAAACTTTATATACCTTGATATACTTTCCCAGTGTGAGCAGCAGGGGACTCTTCTTTCACTTCTTTGACAAAAATCTCTCCTTGACCTTTTTGTTCAATGGTGAGCCCATGTTTATCAGCACCCATCCACTGAGGAAAAAGTACTTCCCTTGTGTCCTGCTCGTCATCCATCTTGAATGGAAAGTACACAATGATGACATTAATAATATAAATTCAATAAAAAAGGTAACATCAAACATACTTGGATCTTAAGGTATAACTGTATAAAATATAAAACATGTATAAATTAAGATAAAATGAACAACAAATGGCAAAAAACACCTTCAAGATACAATACCTAGTTAAAACTTGCATTTACAAATGTTGTTGAAATCAAAATTACATTTACAAATAGCTGCATTGGATACCTTCAAATGTGTTGTTTCCTCACCCGTCCCCTACGGTGGACCGTGGTCTGCCCCAGTTCTTTACTGTAAACACAAAAAATAAAACAGTGTCTTGTAAGGTACCACACTTATTAATAATGTTAATATAATTAATGTTCATACAATATAATGCCTT
Organism: Triplophysa yarkandensis; assembly: GCA_033220385.1. NCBI lineage: Eukaryota > Metazoa > Chordata > Actinopteri > Cypriniformes > Nemacheilidae > Triplophysa > Triplophysa yarkandensis. The sequence continues at coordinate 5,760,706 of CM065667.1, read as the reverse complement.
TATGCAAAGAGTTAAAATCATAAGAAATCAGCTTTAGTGACGTGAGCTTTAAGTAAAACTTCCATACTATTAACTGTAAAACTGTGTACCAGTAGATGGCAATAAACTCCCTAAAGGTAAGCTAAGACATGCGTTGCTCTAATAAAACCTTCAAAGGGGTTCTAAAAACTTAAATATAATATCTTTATTCTAAATATAAACTTTCTTTCCCCAGTAACTACATCCAAAATACAGGTTGATCCATCCCTTGCATACTTCCATCAAAAAATTTAATTTAACAGATGCATTCAAACTAAAGATCTATATAGACAGCATAAATGTCCTTAAAACACATTCAAGTAAACATAAAAAACAAGTTCTCTTCCCGATTGAACATGAGTCTTTTTGCGCTGAAATGTGGGACTGACGTACCAGGATTCAACACAGAAAGCTTATTGTTTCAAAGATATCACCGCCTCATTCTCCATCCTGCAATAACACGCAAGACCACTTTGAAATATTCATGTAGGTGTTTTCTTTTCCAAGAAAGTGCAAAAGAGTTCTGGTGTCTTATATTATTATGAGATAATTTTACAAGAAAGCAATATCTTAAATAAAAGCCAAACACATGTTTTATCATTATTAATTTCTAAAGTAATTTCATGTAAATCCTTTATGCACAGTCATTTCAGTATTAAAATGTTACCCTGGTGGACCAATTCATCATTTTCATTTTAAAATGAGCTACCACTGATTCTTCTACACTCTTAAAATTATGAGACTTTTAAAAAGTGGCCTGACAACCATGAGAAACTATGCAAACAAATTCTGAACATATCAAAAGATAGGTCGATGTGCTTCATTTATTTCATGATTGCATATGACTATGAAGCTTTTTCATGCAATCTCTCATTTGGTGGGATGAACAAAAGATATTCAAGCAATTTAAACCCTCCACCCTTGATTTAAAATAGCAACTATACACACTTCTGAAAAAAGACTGACCCTGACCTTAGTGGATACCAGAAGGAATGCGGCTTCAAAACAACATTTGATTTTAATGCTGCCTAGCATTAGATATTAAAATCATTAAGGAATGATTAGAAATATGACGTGCAATAAAAACATGGAAAACCAACTGTTCCTTTGTTCTACATAAATGGACAGAAGACATTTATGGTGAATAACGAAAATAGAAGTAGTTCTAAATTAAAAGTCACGGTCAGAGCAGAAATGTATTACATAATTTAAACAGTGTATATTAAGATTACTTAAGATTACTCATTCAATGTCTTCACATTAAAGACACCCTCGAGTTTTTAAGCATATTTTAAATTTCGTGTGTGTGTGTGTGTGTGTGTGTGTGTGTGTGTGTGTGTGTGTGTGTGTGTGTGTGTGTGTGTGTGTGTACTACAGAAAACAGTTCCTTCATTTGGTGGTGATGCAGTAAGATAAAGAATAGTGGACCAATAACAGTAGACTAAGCAAAGTAATTAATAAAACTAATTATGCATTCTTTTATTCTTTTGAAGGTTTAATGGCATTTAGTAACAGCTCTGGACTAAAGCAAAACAATTAATAATAGTTTTATCACAACACTTTAAAACTTGTATGATTTTTTGTCTGCAGAAAACAAAATATGTTATTTTGAAGAATGTTGGTAACTGACACCAATTCTATTATACGGAAAGAACCGATGCAACTGAATGAGTGCCAGTTACCAACGTTCTTCAAAATATCATATTTTGTGTTCTGCAGACAAAAAATCTGAAAGTACAGTTTTGAAAAGACGAGGGTGAGTAAATGATCATCATTCCTGTGTGAAATATCAGAGTCATTTTGCGCCACCCAGAATTTTATTGTTACATTTTATCCCACCTAATACACTTAACAGTCAGAGATAGAAGGACCAGACATATCCACTGAAGCCTGTTATTGTTGGCTGGAGCAGGTATTTACTAAGAGACGGGGAAAACCAACAACGCCACATATTCAGCAACTCCCTAGCAAGCAGTGCAACACATTATTACACTCCCTGCTTGCTGCACACTCAGCCATGACACCACACCTTGCTCCTATACAGTCAATTACACCACTGCTCTGTCTCCTTCTTCCTTCACCCCTTTAAAACCATATGATCTGCAGACCTGTTTGGCCAGTACTTGTTTTCATAGCTCCAACACATTCCTGGCAGTGTTCCTAAGGAGGGGCAAACACGGGTGGGAGGATAACAGAAAGGGAAATGGGGTAACTCAGATTAGGCTCCTATTTCCAAAAAGTGGGGACAGTCTGCACGAATACAAGAGAAAATACAACATCACATATTATAACCCTTCCCAAACATGAGGCACAGGACATTCCTGTACACCACAAGGCTCCCTGACACAACCAGACGTGGAATCATGGACGAATGAGGCAGAGTAACTTTGTATAAAAAACAGAGATAGCCTTTGCCTTCACAAGGTTGAACAAATGGTGTCGCTGGCTACCAGAGCATCATCCGAGTGTGTAACAAAATGCAGCTGGGTCTTACCCAAAACCATATGATCTGATCTAAGCAGGCTTTTATTAATAACCCCAATGTTTGTGAAATCACAAGACATTGAACACTGCCAACTAAAATTAGAACACATGCTTGTTAACATTAAGGCCGCGCTGCAAGTTACAGAAGCACAGGAACGAACTCTGGCTGTACGATTGTATGTCAAATGATATTGCGATTTTAAAGGGTGCGGTGTTTCAAATTGCAACGCATGCAATTATTTCAATATTAAATACGAATATGGTAAATAATACACAGGTAGTCTTCAAAGTTTAGTCCAGCACAATATACGTTTCCCTCTGAGTTTAAACAGAAGGGGTATTTTGACACTGCCTACCCGGTTAAGAAATTAACGTAACACATGAAAAATGGGCGAGATCAGCAGTGAGACTATTCAAGAAAGTGTGTCAGCCGAAGATCCCATAGGTAATCAAACAAATACCATGGATGTGATAATTTATAGGCCAGTTTAACTGAATGTGACGCTTCTTGGAACTGTCCAGTTCCATCGAAAGCATAAAAAATATGGAAATGTGGGGAGACGGGCGCTGTGGTGAGTACATGTGAGTGAAGCGCATTGCTCCGTTTCAGTAAAAAAAAAAGTTGCCACGTGTTGGTATTTGAACCATGGCAGTGAGACGCGTTGCACCAAGTGTTTCTCTATTCCTGCATGTCTGCATTTAATGATGTTTATGTTGACACAGGATATGTGTTATATAATAGTCTCATAATTTACAAAACATCAGAGTGGGAATATAAAGGAGATTAACCTGCCACTTGTGTTGGATTGTGTTGTGTGGACTTTGCTGATCCTCAGCTTGTTTTCTGTTAGGATTATTTTAACATGTTTACAGGGATAGAAATTCAGACGAATCAATATACTAATGTGCTGGGGTAAGAAAAATTCCAATTAGATCATTTTTAAATTCTGCAGCCCCAAAAGGAAAGACATTCAAATAAAAAAGCTAAATAAGTGTGCCATCTCTATAGCTGCTATGGGGTAAAACAGTTCTTTCACCAGCTTCCAGTTCACCAGGCATTTAAACATCCACGATAGGCGTGTTCATATATACTTTTGATTAATGGAGGGTAGAACATTTCCATATGTGGTATTGGCTGATCTGGCAACCATGGGCAAAAACTGCCTATTAGTCAATTTTCTCGACAATGGCAGTGTTATATAAACAATGTGGAATTTATAATTCATTAAAACCTACATTTTAAAATTAGACATTAGACAACTTAAATTGTTGTCGTCATTGGGATTAAAGGGATAGCTCACCCTCTTGTCATATCAAACCTGTCATTTTCTCCTGCAGAAGACAAAAGATGATATCTTGACTATTTTTTGTATGGACAGAAAACCAATGCAGCTGAATGTGTGCCAGATTTTCACATTCTTCAAAATATGTACTTTTGTGTTCTACAGATGAACGTTATACAAGTTTAAAGTGATTAGAAGAATAATTTTCCTTTTTGGTTACTTAAAAGGCCATTTTCATGGCTGTATGAAAAGAGTTTAAGCAGCTGATAAAATGCCTCTTACAATACTCGTTTGACAGGAGATCCCTCTTTCCTATAATAACATGTTTAATTAGTAGCAATACAAACATATTCAAATAATAGAAGTTATGTTAGATCATTTTGTTATGCATGCACTTTAAGATCTTTGTGTTAACTTTTTAGGAAGATAAAGGACGTACTTAAGTTCCCAGGCTAATGCTCAAACATCTGCAGTCTTCCTTTATTTTCTGAAAGAAAGCAGAAGGAAATTAAATGTAACATTTATCCCAGTCATTAGTTCTAAGTATCAAACAGTCAAGGGACAAGCTGGCTTCCAATCACACCAGTACCCCACTAACATTCTTCCCACGTTTAAAAGTGTGTAGATATTGCTGGCATAATTTCAAGATTATTGCTAGGGATCACTATTTCCTCTTTTCCTTACAAAATGCAGGCCCCACCCAGGTTGTTCTACTTCCTCTGGTTTACCCTAAGAGGGCGACAATGAAACAGTTACAATATCACAAACAAAACAGGGAGTTTTCCTTTGTGTGTGCCCAAGCCAAGAGATTACATGTGCCAGCACAAGTTTTTCCTGGATTCTGTCTGGATCTTTCTTGTTGAACATTTATCAGAGTCATTTTTACATACTAAACTGAAATACTTAGTGCTTTCATTAGGAAATAGCTTATTCAATATTTTTGTTAAAGACAGTAAGCAACATCAATATAAACATTCTTACATCTGCACACTCATATCTCAAAACTGGATATAATGAATAAATGCATGTCGTGACAATGAAATGACTTTACAAAGCAATCTTTTACTTATACATATTGTCAATTTTGGTTGATTGGAAAGCGTTTCATTTTTCCGAAAAGTTATTTTACACAAGTAGAAACGATCACAAGCCATCCATGTTAAAAATAATAATGCCAAACGGACACTTGCCACAAGCAAAATTCCTTACTGCAAACATCAAACCATGTGCAAATCCTCATTTGTCAACCTTAAAGCTCCGATGTTTTCAGAACATCCATGTGACTTAAATACACAACTTTTCACTTGACACACACTGAACAATCAAACTTCGTTATCCGCCCTTATCTTCTGCATACAAAACAATGAAAAGCACCGAATCAGTGCACATTTCAAGAGAGCAACTTAAGCAGCTCAATATTTTCTCATGTCAGTATTTATTCTGATATTGTAACTCCCTTGTTAACCAAATAACCCGACTGATAAGTGTCATTAAGACATACGCTGGAAAGTTCTTGTGAAGCTTAAGTGACCTCCCACCAAATGTCAAAGGGCCCCAAGCAATCCTTCACATTTAAGAAAAAAGTCATTATAAAAATTCTAAAAATGCATGAAGTATGAAAGTTTAACATAGATTTTTAGATAAACTCTAACAGACCTTCCATTTGATGCAGACTTCAAACTGTTTGTCAATTTATCATTGTAATCACCCTTTGAAGCTGCCTTGAGCCTCCTCTCCAATTAAATGTTCCCATATAATATTTCTGCATGCGCCCATTTATTAAAAAAACAAAGAGATTTTTGTTTGATTCCAGTCAGCCTGTTCAAGAGCAATGTTGGGAATGTTCCTTTCATAGAGGTTCTTTTCAAGAACCTAAAGCAACGATGCATGACAAGACAAGATGTGTGCATTTCTGTAAACGCTATGATTAAAGATCAATTGAAGCAGGGTTCAACTGTGATAATGTCATTTTCTAAAGACACATGACTAAAGTAGGATTACAGCAATGGTTAGTCGAAGTGGAGATAAGACGTATGAGAAGACCTCTCATTTAGCACAACCATCACTATAGGCACAGACAGGTATATGCGTGTAAGAACCTGCCCAGATATTTGCCCTTAGTGCTATTCCACCGTTGCTCTCTCTTAAAACTGCTGGAAAACAACCGTAAACGGTAAAATTGACTTTGTAAAAATGCAGGGAGAGTTGTATTTCTACACAAACTTGGTATGGCAGTATCTCTTGATCCCTTTTACCAGACAAACAGCCAGTCATAAATCCTAGCTACAAACATTCACAAAACCAGACACTCAATGAGACCCCACAAAGGATGCGTCTCTTTGCTTTCTCAAACTTTATTGTCTTTTATACGCAAACCATCGCTGGAACCTCTCGTTATGCTGTTGTTTCATTAACCGTGGTGTATTTCTGAACTGTGACTGAAATAGTCTCGGGCCGTGGTGATAAAGGCCAGTCTGGACGGGGCTGTCACATTGTTTACGAAGAACAACATTTGGCAGAGCAGCTGTGTACACTCAAAGCAGTAACATCTACGAAGGCCTCTACTCACGTTTGCTGTCACCTCGCAAAAGGTTGAACATGGTAAAACTATGTTTCAACAAATGCGCAACGAACCATTGTTTTATAGAGACCAATTAAAACAAGGATTGGGAGAGTCAACCAGTGTGCTTGTAAAACTGCTCTGCTCTTTAAAAAGTTTAATCAAATACATGACATCTCTGAATCATTTAAAGTTAGAAATGCAAGGGGATCGAACCATGAAATCTGAATTGGTATGAGATGTTACAATGTTACAGTTTTGCAATACACTGGCAAAAACACGCCACACATAAAGAGCCGAGGTTGTGGTTCGTCGCAGTCCGCAAACGTTGCAAATCCAAAGTAAGGCACACGCCCTTCGTCCAACAAGAAAAAACCGACACACACAACATCTTTCAGCCCGCATAGAGAACAGTGAGCTGCGAGCCCCACCCAGGCCTCCAGTCACACACATTCCTTGATAGAGCCGTCAGGCCAGCTGGAAGAAAGCCCAGCCTTCTTGCAATGACTAACTCTGAAGCAATGTCCTACTCTTCCCAAGCACTCGACTCTCTCAGTGGGTCTGAGCTGGGTACAAAAACAGGGTACTCATTTTCATGCTTTCCACAGGCTAACAATGCAATCTGAGCTTTTTATTGTTTATTCCAGGACGTTGGTTGAACGCTTAGGGCCAACAAATAGAAGCCCTTGTTAGACGGATGAATGCAAAAACAAAACATTCTAATGTAAATCCCTTGCACGGTTTGAGGATAAGTGCGACAGTGAAGATGACGGCTTCCCACAAGCGTACATTTGATACCCGTCAATGCTGTGGTTATACATGTGATCATAGAATTGTTGGGTAGATAACTAGACCACTAACTAAAGAACCGCTAGAGCCGATGCCTCACAGTTTCCATTAAAATGTTGTAATGTTTAATAAGAGACACATGCATGCACAGTCAGCTATTAGACAGAGCGATAAAATAAATCGTGGTCTTTGGCTTTGGTTATTCGCCATTTTGTAAACACTTCTGCCCAAAGCAAATTACAGAGAACTTAGGTCATATCTTAACTTTTACAGATATACATAAAAATAACAATTCTGCCATCATATATTAGCCTTGTGTCAATCGGAACATTGCGTTTCATCTCTGGTACACCAAAGAAAGTCAATGGAGCGACGTATTTTGGCTGGCAATGTTTTTCAAGGCCACTTTTGTTTCATACAGGGCTGGAATTTAACATTGAATAGAAAGCGATCAAAATAATTGTTTATCTTGCTGGCGGCAGACTGGCCATTTCTGATGTGAAACAAGATCTGATGCATTCAGGAAATAAATTGGGGAAAACTATAATTCGGTTTAATGTTCCATTTTCACTTCCATGTGGACTCGATTCAAAAACCACATCTGACCAAGCGCGTGCAAAGATGAACCGATCTTCAATCCAACTGTGAAAATAGTCTATTTAGAGGAACAAAACAATGATGTGCAAACTCAAATAGCAGAATTAAGAGCGACCTTAGAACTGTAATTTTCAAAGCACTAAATAACATGTTCATGAATTAAACATTAAAAATAAATTCACTTAATGTTTACAATAGATAAGGGCTGTCAGGGAGTGACTCACCTTTTCTTTCGTGACTTACTTTATGCAGTAATAGGTCTGTTCAAACCAAGTCAAAGGACATGAGTCAGCAAAGCAGCACATTGTAATTACGTTGTGGAAAGGTAGCGATCTGACCAGCAGGCTGGATTATATTTCAATTAAATGGTTTTCTGGTTATGTATACAATCCCACTGCAAAGACTTTTGGAGAGGTGAAAAAGACGTGTGGTTTGAAGCTCTCAAATAACTCTTTAGCTACCTCCTAATCTAAAATACAACTAGAAACAAACTTGGGTACATTTTGTATACATGCGCAGAGATAAATGACCTAACCTTTGCAGGGCATATACTTGTGCTGCTGTAAACAAGTGCATCACTGCATTGCTGGCATAGCGTGATGTAGTACGAGCCGCGGGTAAATTATCTGTCTACGTCAAGAAATGCCAATCATTGAATCCCCTTAAAGAACAGTTACCGATGTATTTTACTGGTGGGTAAATACTTTGTCATTACACAGTCGTTTAAATTATATCTGTATTTTTATCAAAAGACAGGTTCCTGGAAATGAAATAAATGTGCTCTGTGAATGTGCCAGTTGATTTCATATGAAATATTACTCTGTTAATTGCATTATTTCAGAGCGTCCTAAGGCACATTTCAGTTGTAAAAATGAAGTTTAACGCCAATGTTTAGAATTGAACACATTGTTTTCTTTTCAATGCATGCATCATTTACAGGTGTGGCCAACAGGAAATCATAGCAACTTATATCACACATGTCAGTGCATGTGTGGGTGTTGCACCCCGGCTATAAATGCACTTCCTTACACCGATAAATTATCATTCTTAAATATGCAGCATGTAACTTTAGAAGTTACATGCTACACATGTGATGTATCAGAAGTATACATGGCTATAAACAGCACTAAATAAATGAAGTGCATTGCATGCATCCTTGGACTGACCTTGAAGCCAAACAAACACGGCCTGACCATCCTTCTGTCATGTGATTATAAACCCTAACCAAATGTAGCCTGTGATCTCCATTCATAATCAAATAATCCAGACTGGATCATAGGGGCACAATGGGACAGTCTGTCACAGCGGTCCTACATAAAAACTGTAAAAATGGCAGCATGTCCTAATTGATTAACATAATGCGTTTATAAATGTCATGTGAATTGAGTAAAAATGGAAGATAATGAGTGTTGCTCTATATAACAACGTGTACTTTCCGCACATGAAAAAAACGCAAAATTGCCAAAAACTACCCGAATTGATAGATCTACTCTTAAGGCACACCTATGCCAAACTACGTCTTACAACACTTCCACATGGAAAAATGATGAAATTTGGATGTCTGACTCAGAGCAATGATGGCAAAGACTTTGTTTTAGCTTCAAGCCAACATTTCTCAACCCTGGAATACGAATAAATCAAGGCTTTGTCTGAACAGGAATGACATACACTTGGATAAGGCAACAAAACTCTTCTACGTGATGTTCCCTAACTGTTTCAATGATCCGTACATTCAACAAGCTATTATATCATAAACAAGCCTTGCCCAAAGCTTGTCCTTGATGGATAATCTGCACAATTTCATGGATATCTGATTCCCTTTTGTTGAGGACAAAAGAACATTTAAGATGAAGAAGCAACCACAACACGCAATGAAGTCTGCTTTCTTCAGCATCGAGTCTTTGAGATGCCTTTAAGGAAATGACTAAGGAAGTGTGCACGAGTCCAGGCTCTTTCCGTTTTACACTGGTAAAGCAACCCCTATATAAGCACGCCCTTACTCTTACCCATCAACACGTAACAGAAGTTCTGCATTCAGGGAAAAGACCACCTGGGCATATGCCCATTTCCATGGCACAATTAATAGTCGACTAAAGAAAAAACACAAAAATTAAAGACGAATCCTGTTCTCCATCAAAGAAAACACTTGGCAACCTTAAGATATAACAACCACAAAAAGAAAAAGCATTATTAAACTTAAGGAAACCCTTCAACTTATCGGATAGAATTATAAATATATTAGACAATACCAAATACAAACCTACAGTATTGACTGCTTTAAACTTCTATGAGTCCTCTATTCTGCCAAACTAAAAGAGAGTCTTTGGGTGTGGCAGTGGAGGGGGGAAGGGCTCCAAATATTCTTCTCTTAAACACCCATGCATAAACATCCATAAAGAATAGTGATCATACATCAAGCGAGTTCAAAAGAGAGGACATTATTCGACACACACCGACAAAATCCCGGCACTCATCCACAACACTCCCTATTCCGACCTTCTCTTTTATCTATTGCTGTTATATAACATTCTAAAAAACAGCTTTATAACTCAAGTCATGCAGAATTCGGGCGTGAATAAAACACCCCATTCTTCTCCAAAGCGAGCCTTCCTTTTTCCCAATGTGCTTCAAACCTGGTTTCAATTAGTAAGTCTTTCCAAACCACTGCATTCCTTTACCCCTCCTCTCTCGCCCACTGACTCACACCCCACACCCTGACCAGGGCTTCAGGTTAACAAAATCAAGGGGACCAAAATGCCCTTCTTGATCAACTTTTAAAGGAATAGAATATATGAATATACTTATTATGGGCATTACACCCACATTGCAGAATGTGTGCGCACCTTGCCCAAAACTCTTGAGATTTGGGCAGGGTCGTTATTCTTCAAGAAAAAGTCAATACATGGTCAATCGTTACATAAGAAACACCTAAATGCATTTCTTTATTCTAATCATTCTCATTAAGGTCACAGAAAACTTGTCCATATTGCACAGTGTTGAACTCCAAGCAAAGATACTTGGGTGTGTTTTTGCATGGCATGCAAAACTCCCAAACATTTCCCTCAATGATAAAAGGATGCCTGTAGCCCTTGGATCACCTTTTAAACTTATAAGTTTACTTCCAAGTTGAGGAATAAAACTGAGAAAATCTGGACATGGGCAAACTTCAGTGTTGCAACAGATGGCACCTAAAGCAGTCCCAAACACACCCACCCAAACTCTTTACAAGTGTGTTACATACATGATACATTCCCAAACACATGTGTCACTAAACATCTTCAGGTGTGTCATGTTTCTCAGGTCAGTGATATTTGAGGATCAGTGGGAAACTCACCTGGAAACTTCAGAACTTTTGCTCGGGCATCCTTTGGGTCCACGTTGTTCTGCCACAGCCCAGAAAGTTTACCACCAAGCTTTCTAAACTTATTCTTGTAACTTTTCTCTCTTTTTTAGTCGTTGCTTTAAGACTCGTGCTCTCTCACTTTCGTGCTGCTCCGTCGTGTCCTCGTGTAACTCCGGGCTATGGAGAATGGAAGAGTTTGGGTTGGATCTGCGAAGTTCTTCACTGGAGAACTGGGAGGAGGTAACGGTGGGAGGGGGCGTGGTTATTTATCAGTGAAGCCCAGCCCACCCGGGGTTTGATTGACAGCTGATGAAGTGCAGCTTTAAACAAGTATCAAGTCCTTTTTACAAAGGAAAAAAATGTTGTAGTTTTCCTTTTAGTTTTTCTAAGCTTTTTATAGTTTATAGCAGGGGTTTTCAAAATGGGTGGTCCCCAGAAAATCTTTAAATTGTAAACACGTATTAATTTTCTATTCAATTAAAAATATTATATTAATTTGCACATGTTTCACATTTAGGCAGTATGTTTTGGAAAGGAATAAATGAAGTTTAATTAAAGAATTATCTTTTGGCACATGCAATCCACATTATTCATAAATTAGACAACTATTTAATATTATATTTGATATATTTATCATATTCTCACACTGTTTATCAACGTAGTTGAAATGATTCTTTATGAGATATAATGTTCTATTTGTACATGGTTGAATATGTATTTTAGAAAGGGGGTCATCATAGATGGTCCATCATATTTTGTAAAGTTTGAAACCCTTGGTTTATAGCAAAGGTTTTCAAGCTTTAAAATGTCAAGGGCCTACAAAGAACTCTTGGGAGATTTATTTTTCTAAAATACATCTATTTATTAAGTGTGTAATTTTAAAACACACAACTTAAATGTAATACAAAAGGAATGCATTTTGAAATGAAGAAAGTTAGCACTTCTTTCACTTTTTAAATACAAATTTATTTGTTTACACTTAACTCTCGGTGCATAACAAGTCCACCTGTAAAGAGAGAAGAACTCCCTTGAATGATAGAAATAATTGTGGAAACTGAAAACAACACTTTAATGATACATTAATAATGTTATGTATTCCTTTCCCATGTCTGCTTTATATTCCCCCCCACTGAGACTTTCTGGGGACCCCGGGCATCTCCCAGACCCTATGAATACCCTTGTTTTATAGAACCTTGTTCATCTATCACCCAACATAAAGAAATGTGGATATTAATGGTTAATCATCCAACCATAACGCCCAACAGAGAACAGTATGAGTTCACTTATAAAATATTCTTTAGATTATGAGAATAGTAACCCCCTTGGCAGCCTTATTTTGAAGATTGTGTATCACCACCCACCACGTAGGCCTGTGCAGTTTCCCATTTCATGATATACAGTTTCATAAACAGTAACATAATACAGCAGCTTTTATAATAAACATGAGAGCTCTTTACGGTGATTCAAGTGCTTTAATATAGCATTCATTTACATAAGTACACATTCAACTATAATATAAAAATATGATAATAATTCTAACTAAATGTCTTTGTCTTGTAAATCTTTAATGTTACACATAGAGTCGTGCCGTCCTCTAGTAACACAGAAATATTATTTCATAATTTGTAATTGTTTAACCCCTCCTGTGTTGCAACACTCCATAGTCATCCCTTCTGTTTTATTGGATATTGTTTGTGTTGTCATGTGTGCTTTCTCGTGTGCTGTTTTGTGTGTCTTGTGCTGAATATTAAGCATGTGCAGTATTGTATATATTGTATGATGCTGTAAAATTATAACAGTTGCACTTACTGAAAAATTTAGCTGATTGTTGTTTATAACTACAGCACTAGTAGAAAAAAATACAGTCTATTTCAATTCTACAGACTATTAAATGCATTTGGAAAAATGTTTAAGTCAAATTATTTTTAAATAATATCACCAATGGGTTGTTTTTTTAATAAACATATCCTTTTTAAATAAAAATCTGATTATAATTTAAAGCAAGAAATGTTAATAGCAAAGTGATTTAATAGCACTGTTGCCCCATCACATTAGGATGTATCCCCCTCTCTTGTTGTTAATTTACTCCTTGTATTTCAAGGGGTAGTAACCCAAAAATAAAAATTATTTCATGATTTGCTCAACCTCTTGTATTGTGAACCTGGAGAATTGTATTTGCAGAACACAAAAGGAGATATTTTGAAGAATGATGCTATCCAAATAATACTTGGACCTGTTTTTTCTGTTCTATGGATATAAATTCAAAACAAGTCATGGGTGCCAGTTCACAATGTTCTAAAAATGTAATATTTTGTGTCCTGCAGAAAAAGAAATTAATGTAGGTTTGAAATGACAAGAGGACAAGTAAATGATGACACAGTTTTCTTTTTTATGTGAACTATCAGTGTCCCACACAACTCAAATACATACAGGTGAATAAAATGTACATATTGGTGTTTACCTTGTTGAAAAACTAGTACTGCTGGAGCCATTTGTTCAAACTTAATTTAATGTTTAGGGTAATTTAAATTAATTAATATTCTGTATATGGTTGTGTATGTTTTTGATGAAGGATTTCTAAAACTACTTAAACTTAAAAAATAAATAATAAAGCACAAATTAAAATACAGTCTAAATTATCTGTTTTTGAGAATAAACTTGTTTTATTCATTTGTATTCATGTTATAATGTGAACAACAAAACCCACAACAATTGATGTGTACTTAGAACAGACAAAACTTTACAAATTGTATTTGTATTTGAGGTGTCTGAAAACTGGGAAGACTGCATGTACATGAGCCACATTCCAAACACCACACACACCCACTCAAAAAACAATTCACACACACATGTGCTCGATTTGTGCCTGCAAATATCTCTCTCTGTTTTATAAATTGGATTTAAGTTTACAGTGAGTTTAATGTTAACACTTTACATAAATGATGCTTGATATATTTTTGATTGTTGAATACATTATTGTAGAAAGTGTTTTTAAATTCAACACAATTTCATTTTCAATGGATGTATGTACAAATGTATGCATTTGTATGATTTTGCATGAATGTCTATATATCAAATGTTAAATATGCTGTTTATACTGTGTCAAGGATGATTTTGGATATGATGTCGCAAAAAGTTAAAATTTCTGTGACAAACGCAGACCCTACAGCTGCTTGAAGAATCGCCTCATGATAATGTGTTCATTGTACCAGTAAACAGATAGAACATTCTTTCATCTGGGCCAACATCATTTACATAGAATTTTCATACTAGAAAATACAACATAAATCTGAAGAGAGTTTCTCATTTTTGTACAGAGCAAACACTGAAACGGAAAAACAGAAAGGATACTATTGTTTTAATGTAGTTTTATGTTCTGTAAACTTATTATTAATCAGTTAAAACTTTTATTGTAAATATCATTAAGGTTATTAATTTAAGGCAGGCCAACTCAGCAGTAATTTTATACATCAAGTCTTTTTAAAAATTAAATTTATTAAAACTATTTGAAATATATATGTGACCCTGCCAGTAAAAACCAAACTTGTTGATAAATCAAATGTGGAGGAATGAACATTTTACCTATTGTTCATTATGATTTAGATCTTTGACCTGGTTACTCACAAAATGTTCCTTACACATCGTAAAAGGATTTTATTTTGTAAAAATGTAAATCACAAAAAAATAACTTTATGGCCACAAATGTTTATGTGAAATCAATTTTATCAAATCTAGTCATCTATTATTTTATTTTATAAATCTACTAGTCTTTAGTTATAATGCTAAATACTTTTTCATTTTGCATATTAAGTAGAGACATATCACAGTATCACAAGCTTTCACAACCAAAGACAAAGTTGTTTTTTCCATCCGAAGTTTGGCCTAAGCTCAGGCCCATTTCCTGTCGTCAATGGCAACATGTATTTATAAATAAAACAATAAGTCAACAGACATAAATTACAGGGGACCACAATGACATTAAAACATAAAAAGAAATATTAAAGTAGAAGTAGAATAATGAGCCTAATTAGCTTAAACATTGAACTCTGTGAATGCGTAGAAAAATTTAGATGACACGGACGCAAACACCCTGAGGTTAAGATGAGAGACCAGTAACGTCATTTATTCTTCAATATATAAATCTTTAATGCTGCTTCCCTATATCCAGCCAACAGAAAACAGCTTGCGATATTCAATAAAGAAAATCAGAAACTAAACTTCGCCGTGTCTGATTTCTCACGGTTTGCATGAGTGCTAAACAAATGTTACAAATGTCACGGTAAGTGCACACAATGTGCTCATGTGTGTCTTTTTTAAACTATACCAACCCTGAAAGAACATTACGCTACAAATAAACCTAACCTTAAGCGACACTTGAACATCACACAATATATTCCTGATAAGATTCCTGAGAGATCCAATGCAAATGTTCACCTAAATTCCTCTTTTGAGTTCAGTAAGGGTAGTCTTTCTTGCTTCAGGCTTTGCCCTATACAATACAGAATCAATCATATATTCCCTAAGGCGTCTTGCATATTTCTCTAAACCTCTCACTGCTTTCTCACCACAATGACACCTTTGCTTTGTTTTAACTTGCAATGCTCAAATATGTTTCACAAGGTTTACTTTACATCAGATTGAGAAAGAAGTCCGTGTAAATAGGAGCGTATACGGTTTTGGGCCGGGTGGGTTGTGAGACAAATAGAAAGACAGACGGAGAGACAGACAGACACGCAGGCAGAGAGAGAACCCTTAGGCTCATGGTGAACAAAATCACATGTCACACCCACATTCAGAGCTGCGTGATGGTAAGCAGTAGATGAATCCTCCACGTACAAAATGGAGTTTGACGGTGTTGTGAAAAGGGACGGGAAGTGGCGTGAAAAGAAGCTGTTTGCGAATGAAAAGCATCGAGTACTAAAAAAAATACAATGCTTCGTTTGAAACGTTTGGGAAATGCAACACACCAAAAGCACCGTGTGCCTTTGTTTCAGTGTTCTCGGTCGTCCGTGTAGGAGTTTTATCTCCCCGTTGTAATAAAACCGTTTGGATCACAAACAGCCAAAGAATGTCAAGGAACAAAACAGTCATGCTTCTCTGCAGAGTTCTAAAACCATGTGTGCGGAAAAAAGACATGACACAGCCATTGCGAATGCACCAAAAGTGCTCTGGTTCAGGCCGTGCGCATATTTGCCAGATTAGTCACTGTAATCTAAACAAGGGGATCTCTCGCTTTTAATTTATATGAAATGTGTTATGTCGTGAAAAATATCTCATCACCATAACTCAATACTAGGATATGTGGGAACGGGTGTTTCCTGGTGAGTGCCTCATAGGTGTGTCTGCCTGTATGAACTAGTGCGAATAACACCACCGAGGGCTGGTGTGTCAGGGTGAGTCATCCCGTATGACTACAATGCACGCAGCGTTGTACCGAGAAGCGAAGGAAGAGAAAGAACAAGGAGGGGCAGAGGGGATGAATTTATTGGGTGTGTCCTGGGATCAGCCTCAGAGGATAAGAGGAGCCACTTTATTTGAAGTTTAAACAAAACCAAGGAGAACAAAGTGACCTTAAATGCACACTCCGAGTCGGGGTTTGCTTGTAAATCTGAGAACAGCTTGTTTTACAACCGGGATCGTGCATGTTTGGTTATGTTGAGTTTGAAAAGTTTTACTTGATGCACAAATCGAATTTCCATCGGGTGTAACAATGCAAGCCGTGTTGTTTATGCGGTGTTCTTACTGCACAGCTGAGTAGATGACAGGTCACTTTTGTTTCTTTAACAAAGATGCTATACTTCTGTTGGAAAACATGATCGTGGTTTTTGGTTACATGTTTTGGAGTTTTCTTTCAACCGGTTTGGGTCTAGAAAGCCTGGACAGGTTTCCTTCATATTTTTACATAGGCAAAGCTTCCCCCGAAATTAAAGTTCGGCCTGACACTTACACTTAAGTTCATTTAAATCTGTATGACGTAGGACACAAAAAAAGTTGTTTTGGTGAAATGTTGGAAATCAAACAATGACAGCCACTATCCACTCAAAACCAACGTAAGAACCAAACATTCTTCAAAATATCTTTAATCTGTTTTCTGCAGAAGAAGCAAAGTCATGCAGGTTTGAAATGACAAAAGAATGAGTGAACTGCTACTTTAACCAAACCAAAGGTGGCATTTAATATAGTCCCCACCTCAAGATACGTATCCTACTTCAGGAAATGCAATAGACGGGTTTACATATATGTTTAGAAAATGTAAATTAAATCCACACGCATTGGTGCCCGGTGGTTTCAAACACAAGCCTAACAGGTTATTGTATCCAAAGTACATCTCAAAACAAAGACAGGGTTTTGGGTTTTTCAATAGGTCCATCCTGTCTTTTGTGGGAGGGTTTGTTGCATGAGATGATTGCGTGTGCTACCTGTGAATATGGGTTAATTCTAAGGACAACGTTCATTATTACAGTCGGAACATCTGGCCTTTAGTATAGAGAGCTTGTTTATGAGTCGTGCATCAAAAGAGAGATGTTATACCCACATGAAGTATGAAAGCTGAGCATAAAGCTATAAAACAATTCATCGCTTTCGGCTGTTCATTAAAGTTGTTTTATTTACTGCTTTGTGTAACAGCTCTGTACATTTCGTGTGATCCTTGAAATTCCTGCGAGTGGAAAATCTTGGCCTATCAACCGTTAGAATTCTCTGTGGTCTCCATGGTCACATTTTTCTATGTTTTCATGGAGTTCCCCTTTTTCGAGACCCAGCTCTAAAGTTCTAGTAAAAATGCAGGGGAGGAACATCATGAGATACACACTGAAATGTGGTTTCCCCTGCAGGTTGTGAGTCATCAACACGAGGGAGGGACAAACTGAAAAGGACTATTCCGGGATGGCTGCCATGGCAACATAATAAGCAAGGGGGAAGGTTAGTGCAGAGATGTTTCCATAGCAATCTCCTGTGTGTGGGTATAAATATGAGATGTCAAATTGTTGTTTGAAACGTAGTAACACGTTCGGTTACTGTGTACTCTGCAGCGTCATAAAGTAATGTCGATTGAGAAACTCGTGTTAAACTGTTTTTTAAGAAAATGTGCCTGGAGGCTTTATATCTATTAAAATGTCGTTTGTTTCACTTCATTAAAATCGTTCATATCTGCATTCATGCCCTGCCAAAAATCTACAGAGTAAAGAAGCGTATCAATGCTTCAGATCTGATTCAATCTCATTCTGCAAATGTTATCTCAGTTATCGAAAAGTTTTTGAAGTAATGTGAAAAGTCATTTTTATCATCACATCGTAAAATCTTCTTACAATATTTTTTTAAGTTGTCATGGAAACCATTTTTTGTAAGTGAAACAACTCATTCAGAAATAATGTTTTCATATCTTCATTGGTTTTTGTTATGAGAGCACATTAGCTGTGTTTTATTTCTCTATTATACAAACAGATTGTATGTGTAAACTTTCACCGTAACATTTTTGTTATAGATGCAATAGGAATCTATCATTACATTCCTGTCATAGTTGAGGAGTATTTCGAAAGCACATGTCTTTTTTGAGGCGGGTTTCAAACTTCATGCACAAGTTAATACAAGAATGGTAAGCAATCTTTTACAAACAGAACAATGTATACATTTACAGAAGGCCTCATACCAAAAGCCCTGAGAACATTGCATTAGAATAACAAATAACCCACTTGTTTTACTCTGTAGTATAATATATTTAAAAGTAAGTTTTTAGGGCTTACATATAGTTTTGTGTCGTTGATGTTTTTTTGATGTGAAATAAGACTTTGTTAAAAACAATTTAAAGTTAAAATCTAATGAAAGATATTGTAAGGACTTGCAGTCAAGGTATGGTTTTCCAGTTTGTGCTTGGAATGTGAACCCAGGTCGTGATGTTGTGAGCTAAATGTGGTCATTCTCACTTGTGCTTTTTTTAGAATATACAGCTTTACAAATGTATGGAACACTCTTAAAATAAAATAAAAACCTCAAAAGGTTTTTCATAATAATGCCATAGAATAAACATTCGGGGTTCCACAAAGAACCATGCATTCAAGAGGTACTTTAAAAAAAACTATCTTTCTTAAGTTTTTATGATCTGAACCTTTTTTGCCACAATGAACCTTTTGTAAAACCAAAAGGTTATTGTATGTTACTGGCTTTTTGGAACCATGTAGACCAAAAAGTTGTGATATGTCTCCAGGAAGCACATTTATTTTAAAGAGTAAATAATTAAATGATAAACTATAAACATTGTTGCTAGAATAATGGAAAAGGCACAACACAATTAGAAATGCTGATAATATAAAAATTTTGAATGGTTTTCTATTTTTTTTGCAGCAATATACCATTGTGGTGTTGTCTTTGTTCATTGTGAAGACAAATATCCTATTTGTAAATAAAGTAACAAAACCAAATAAAAATATGTAACCCACATCACAAAATTATCCAGTACAGAACTTCATACTAAATTACACGTGAAATTTATTTATAGTAATCGTTTTATTTCATTTCATAAATTAATAGTGATGTATTAGTTGTTTTGTAAACAAACAACTGGGTGTGCAGTTTGGAAATACTTAACATTAAAGGGTTTAACCCTCAGATACCATACCTTAGAATAAACATGCACACCATAGCGGTATTCATGGCACACATTCCTGTGGTTTTATGGTGATTGCACCTTTAAATAAGTGTAACAGAAAGAAGTTTCACTGAGTCAGTCAGGGACAAAAACACAGATGTATTGCACACAGATGGTACAGATAAACTGAGGGGTGTTAAGTGTCAGAAGCAGGGATTCCTTTGATTCCAGAGGTATTTAACATGTGAAATGCGTGATATGCAGGGTGTTGGCAGACGGCGCTGAACTGCAGAAGGAGCAGATGCACTGGCGGTGATGAATGGTCACACTCCAATGGACCACATATTATTGGACCATATGAAATATAACATTATTATATACACATTGTTATTTTACGAATTACCGTATGATACAGACGCGGCCTAAAGCTCTGAGAGTGTGATTTTATTTAGCTTTTTTCTTTTATTTAGTTTCCTGTACAACTATCAGCAAAACATTGGTTCAAGCGTACATTTTAGAATGCCTTGATTTGTGTCTCCACATTTTACCATTGAGATACATACAATCTGACATGGAGTCCAAAAGTTTTTTGTCCCACTATGATCTCGTAAACCTCCAAAAGACATTTTGTGATTCAAGCGAATCGAATGTGACCTTTTATACAAAGGACGCCATTCAACACTGGTAATGTCACAAATTTGAAACATTTTGTTTGTCTTCAGGTTTACATTGTTTGCATAACAGATTTTTAACATGTTAAGACTGTTATGCCACTTAAATATTAACAAACAAAATACTCTCTTAAAAAGGATGTTAAAATTATAGTCCACCAAATAAAGAAAATGATTTTTTTACACATCCTTAAGTTGTTCAAACCTGTATAAATGTCTTTGTTCAATTTAACTCAATGTAAGAATGTTAGGATCTGAGATTTCTGAGGCGTCCACAATATTCCTACCGAAGTAGGAATGACGTTGTGTAATATGTATTTGTCCTGTTGAACACAAAGTGAGAAATTTGTAAGGAATAAGGAAAGCAAGTACTTCTGGGGTCATGTTTGCTTCCCATCTTAAATTTTCCTTCTACGGTAGTCGATGCTGCCCTATAAATATCCCTGGCTAACATTCTTCCAAATATCTTTCCTTAAGTTCAACACAACATAGAAATGCATAATGGTTTAGAACAATTTGAGGGGAAGTAAATCTTATCAGAATTTTAAGATTTTGGTTGTGTTGATTTTATATTAAATGATTGTATCACAATGTGTATTGATCCAGTGAAAGTAACACAGAGATGTGTTGAGCTGACTCTCAATGTGTTGTTTTAACTGTTTGGAGATCAGAAAGATACGTAATATTCCTCATGACTCCATCTAATGTCTGGGTAATGATCCATCATTCAAATGCTCTTTTATGCCATAAAAAATACAATAACTCAGTAATCTGTAATGTAATGCATACTTGAAATGTGGTGCAAATGTATAAATACTAAATGAAACAAAAAACAGCCTTAGCCCCGTGAATGAACAATAGAACTTCAAATCATAGGCCTGACATTTCTAAGCATTGTAACAGAGCTCTGGATGAAACCAATGGCTACGCTCCACCTCCCCCAAATGGTAATCTGAGCTTGCAAAGTTATGTATGGGGTCTCATGTCCAGAAATGCAGGGGCTGTCTGTTTTGCTCTCTCCTCTGATTCCTGCTTTGGCTTGCACGAAACCCTTGCAGTTACTTTCTCATGCAGGCGCGTCGAGAAGGCCTGGCGGGTGTGGTGCGCTGTAAAACTCATGAATGCAAGGAAGGGGATGTTGAAAGTTCATGAGATGCTGTGCTGATGAACCTCTGTGCAGGTTCCAAAAGATTGACAACGCCGCATTCCTCCCCTTGGCACCCTGAACTTTCACCTCCAAGGGGAACGCCAAAATTCCTTCTTGCGCTTCAGCAGGAGGAGAAATATGCCGGCTATCTGCAGCAGCTATGTGCATCCGAATACCTGTCCTCACATTTCCACCGAGAAACATATTCATTTCTTATTTACATTGCGTCTATTATACAGCACATTGTTAAAGGCTTCTACTTGAGTTGAACGGGAATGCAAACCAGCGTGGTTATTTTTTCCTGGCAGATGAGTGTGGTGACTGACTCCAGGGGAAAAATCCCATATCAGCACTGTAGAACAAACCAGTTTCATAGCAGATACGCTTTCATGGCCTGGTTTCTATTCTTGAGTTCCTCTATTAATTTGGGGCTTCGAGAATGACTCATTGTTGCCATGAAACATTATATGTAAGGTAACAGTTTGTGGCAGTTCTACAGTTACCAAAGCGAACTACAAAATGTGTTTTAATACTGCGTTGAGGCAAAATCTTCCTCTTCAAAGGGCCTTTCTATTCTGCCCGCTGCAACTCCTCACTCTTTCCAGATGTGTGGAACAGATTCGTAACAAAAGCATATCAGGCTTTATTCTTCACATGCGACCAAGCTTCATGAACACCTTGGGTGATTTTCTGGTACTGTAGCGTTCTGTTAAGTGAGCCCGTTGTCTCCTTATAAAATCTATCCGGAAGGAATTGTGCGATAGGAGCTAAACGAAGACCCAGGGCCGGAAAACAGCAAGGAGCGAGAAATGCTCAGGGGAACTTCAGGGGGAGCTGGCAGGACCCGTGTTGTGTTGCTGTTGGCATCGCAGCACATATTGTTCTTGAAGCTGGTTTAGTTTGAATCTTTCAAAGCCAGAGACTCTGAACCAATACATAGAAGAGGAGGTTTCCTGGCGAGCATCGAAGCTCCGAGCTCTCACGTCCCCTGCGTTTCCTAACTCGAATCAGATTTTTATCCACCCTCTCGCAAGACTCCTTCAATGCTTCAGAAATTCAGATGAACAAATATGTTGCAAAACAATAAATAACATTTAAAACGCTGTCTTGGCCGAATGTGTCATAAAAACCCTGATGGCACACGTACATCCGACATCATACACCAGCAATACATCTTTAAGACGTCTGCTGTCAGACATCATATACCTTTAGAAGGTGTCTGTAATACATTTATGGTTTAGAATTCGTGTCAACAGGTCTTTCTAGGGTTTTAAGCCGATGCTCTCACACTACAGATGTTGTCCAGATCTTTAGCAGTCATCTTACAGACGTGCTTTCTGGAAACAGACCAAACCTTTGTTAGACATCATGAGCCTATGATCATGCAAGTGAATCAGCTCTTACACCATGACCAACACGCACGCGCGCACAAAGCATGCGCAAGGTTAAGTCAGGTCAACACTTCCACCTTTCAGTGTCTGCCAGGCTTGCCAGTGCCCTGGTCACACCCCATGCTCACCATTGAGCAACATGGGTTATATCAGATTTTCTAGCACTTCATCTATCACAACATTTGCGCAACTCACAGAAGGCAAACTTGCAAAAGTATTTACGCAATGCGAATCATACGTTTGCCTGGTGCGTTTTGTGCATGCGCACCCTACACGTACTTTACCTCTCCCACGTAGATCCATGTTGTCGTTTCATCCCACGAAATGTGTCTAGGGGATTAGTAACAAGATTTAAGGTTATTAAATGATTCAGGCATCGGGATGACAATAAACGGATGGTTACAAAAGACGCCCATTGGTAGGGTGTGACTCTTTTGTTTTTACTAGAAGTTTACACAGTCTTACCTGAGGTGTGTCAACCGACAGGACAAGCTAGCAAACTCTTCGGTAAACACCGGTGTGTGTTGGACGCTGGCAGTTGGTTCCCATCACCAAGTGAGAAAGAGATGTATACAAAAATGTATTGTTGTGTAAGAACGGATGAACTTAACACACTTGAAGACAGAACAGCATGCAGGAGGAGGCCAAACCCTGATGGCACACATACATCTGACGGATACTGTTGCTCATCTGCAATACATCTGATGTCATATAGACTTCTTAAAGATGCCGTGAGATGTTTAGGAATTAGATGCACAACTCTAAGATCTTTAGCTGATGATCTTGCACAGCGGATATCTACAGACTTTAAGATCTTTAGCAGACATCTTACATAAGAATCTATTCCTAAAGTGCGTTTGAATAGTATAAATGCACTTTATGCATGTCATGTACCTTAAAGAAATATCTGTGAAAATTTTTTCAGTGTTTGTATTTTAAAAGGCATCAATTATATAGTGTACTGACTTCAAGCATACATTTGTATTGGGATAACAGTGACATATCCGGCATAAATAACAGATGTAGTTGATATACTGATGCTGCTTTATGTAACAATATTTCTTTACCACTGCCTCAAAAGTAAATATGTCAAGGAAGTAGGTCACCCATGGTACGACCAAACTTCTCTGAAGGTTACTCTAAAGATTTTAGACCCATATAGGGGCAAACCTGAGACACTTTCACAGGATAACAGAACTTTGACCCCATCTAGTGGGTTAGTTGCATTATTTTCCAATAGTGTAATGCAAACATTCTCTTAAGTAAAATCAGCACAGTTTCTGATGATGTTATGTTAAGTTCCTAGTGTACAATCAAATTGTTCTTATATGGGCAATTCTGTGGAAATGACATCCTTACCATGAAATGAGAGACTTTTAAGCAAAGGTTTTGAGTATATTTATAGCACAGATGTCAACACTTGGTTGATCAAATACCAGTGTACTGTATTTGTACTGTTTAACTTTTAAAGAATTTTTATTATAAGTGCATGATTTTTCTTTGTCAAGTTAGGGCTATTTTCAGGAGTCACATCCATAACGCCACTTACTCATCAACGGACACATGAATATTAAAATATATTAATTCTCTTATGTTCTATAAAGAGCAACCGCTTGGCAATTTGTTGGGATATTTTTGATTCTGGCGGGTGGATTTTAATTCACATAAAACTTGTGTTTGTTGCATTCTGACACATACATAACAGGTTTTAAACTTTTATAAATAGAAAACCTGTTCATAAACTGATAGTTCTGTAATGTTTAACAATTAACAAGGGTTTTGTATAAAAAAGTTGATTTAATTTACTGTTAACAATTGTATTCTAAGAGTAATTTTCTTTCCATGTCAAGCCCATTTTGTTCCAAGAGACGCATGGATTTCAAGATTTGATGAAAACGTTAGAATTTCTTTGCCTTAACATAGATGGCTCAAAAGCAAAAGGTATTACATCAAGCAGCAAAAATCCTGCTTCCAACCTTATCCAGACCTTGCTTGTTTTTCCAAAATAGAGTACAGATAAATTCTTACAATAAAAGTCAATTATGCCTCTATTACGGTCTACTTCAGTCTGCATATAAAAACCTTTCCATTTGAACACCCTTTAAGAACAGCTCTTAATATTTTAATAAAAATTTTTTAATAAAAACATCCAGAGGTGGAAATGTGGAAAAGACTCTTTATTTTTTCCCCCAACTGAAATCTTCCATCCATTACAGCACACAATCTTGTACATGACATACTCAAACTGAATTCATGTCCATCGATTCTCACGTTGATAAATATCAAGTGCAGGATCTGATCTCACTTGAAAATCTTGCCCTGGTTGAAAGGTTTTCCTGCATGCTTGAATTCACCCTCCCATGCAAAGTACTCCTTGACCATGGTTTTGCACTCCTCGCTGTCCACGTCTAACTTGCGCCAAGTGTATGACTCATAGTCGATTTGCCAATCCTCACTCAGCTGGAGAGAGAAAAGAACAAGATTAACTTTTTAGTTTCTAAAAGAAAAGTTCTAACCACTTGATACAGCTAGTTTAGTTTTTAATGGACTTTCTTAAACTGACTAGATTTAAGAAAGTGATTAACAAACTTTTCCCCACCTCTGACATCTAGGACTTTACATCCGAATGTCAGATGTGCCTTCATGCATTACTTTTAGTTTGCTCGAAACATTTTGGGTTATTACCACATTTGGCCAAAACTAAATTAATGCTTCCACAACACCTTCATAAGTGCCAACATATGACGTAAAGCCCCTAATCTGTCTGGTAGTTTGCCTGATCTTTAACATCTTAATATAGCTTGCAATGTTTTTAAAACAAATGCTTACCTAAAATATTTCGCATGGAATGTGACCAAATACAGTAAATAACCAAGTTCAGCCTAAAGCTGCGAATCCGTTTGTCTCAACATACTGACCAGCATACCACAGAAACAGCAGTTCAGGATTGAGATGCAAATAAACATTTGTCTTTCCAATAACAGACAAAAGAACACGTAAGGGGAAATTGGGTCACTTCAGCATTTTTGTTTGGTCCCAGTTATTACTTATAAAAAGTTCCAACAGTAAAACAGGAAAGCACTTACAGTAAAAGCAAGTTCCTGGCCCCTGAAGACCCAGATAGCAGAGATACTGCTGTTGTTGTTTGTACCAAAAAGGATGGCGCTGGCGAATGCGTTCTTACGCAGTTTGTCGAGTCTCTGAAACATTCCTAAAGAAGAGCGCACACATGTTTTATAACAAACAAATCTTGTGCAAGTACAAAACATTGCATCGGACTGAATTAACAAAAACAAGTAACATTTCTGGCACTTAAAGCTTGTTATTAAACAAACTGAAGTCAACGTGCCCTGACCGTACCTGTGATAAGATTACAGCTCATGAAGGCCATTGTCAGCTCTTCAGGGAAGCGGTATTCGGCATACCAGATTGAATAGCCCTCACGATCAAAATTATCCCAGAAGTATGGCAGAGCCACTGTCAGGGTGTCCTCATTTGAGTACTTCCTCTTAAACTCATCCAAAATAAAGGGGCTAGAAGTATAAGGACAAAAACACAAGAGTTGGTAAAACAGACTCCTGAATCAGAACATTTCTAATGGGTTGTTTAGGTGAATCTAGTACCTCTTTGGAAGGTGAGCAAATGGGTCCTTTGTTTTTGGCTCTGCAGCCAGGGCAGCTTCACATTCGTCCATCTCCTCTTCTGCAGGGGCAGGCTTCTTTTCCTCCTTTTTCTTTTCTTTTTTCTCCTGCGGCTGCTGCTGTTGCGGTTGTTTGCCTCCTTCCTTACCGCCCTTCTCCTTCTTAGCTGGAGTCTCTTTTTTGGGCTGCATCTCTGCAAATTTCTTGGCTAGATAACGGACAATCTAAGGTTAGGACATTTATAACAACCTTTATACCTTAATAAAAAGTTCAACAGTATTAGAAAAAACACAGTAAAAATTTTTTTTTTTGATAGCTTATTTTAGTAAACTTGTCTTTATACATTGATAGATTATATTATATCAGCATGATGCACTGCCTTGATAACATGTGCAAACACAAGAGGGTAAAAGTGACAAGATCAAAATTTTTGCTTCAATTTAAATCATTTAAAATAACGCCACAACGCTCTTAAAATCCGTTTTCTAACTGAACCTTCTGTTCTACAGACCATCAACTCTGACAAGAACACCTTTCAGTGATGTCTATATATTTCACCCCCAAAATTAAAATGTTATATCATTAATGAGCAAAAATATCATTCCAAACATGTATGACTTTAAATTGTAAGGCTTAAAATTAAGATTCTCTAAAACTAAAGATTTACACAACCCGAAAATAAGGTTATAAAACAAGCCCTTCATCGTGAAAGAACCTCGATATTGTGTTTGGGTGGTCGAATCAAGATCGTGACCTTTTAACAATTGAGCGTGAAGCTCTAATACAGAACACTACAGATATTTTGAAGAATGTTTGCATACGAACACCACTGTCTACTTTTATAAAAAATTTCACAGAAAAGTCATGCAGGTTTCAAATGACAGAAGAGTATTAAAGGCAGCATTTTCATATTTGGGTGAAAAAAGATGAAGGGAAGTGAAGGGATATTAAGGGATTTTACATTTTGGGTGAACTACCAATTAAGACTATGTATAAAAATGTGACCTTGTTTGAAAATCTTACCATCAAACTGAGCCATTTTCTCACAAAGCTTGACTTCTCCCAGAACAGCCTTAAACTGAGGCTGGTTGACACAGGTCAAAAACCAGCGAGTGACATTGGGGTAGGGTTGACGGAAAGAAGGTTCAAGAACCTAAAGAAACAAATGAAGTCATGAGAATGTATATTTAAAATAAAATGAAACCAGTTAAGGTCCCAGCAAAAAAGAAATTTGGCAAAAAGTGTGCCACTACATTATTGTATTATAAAGTGTTAGTTCAAAAATCAACACAACAAATTGATTGATAATTGCTATGCAATTATGATACAAAAAGTTATTCATTTTTAATAATTAACTTTCAAATTTCGCAGATGCTTTTATCCACAGCAATTACATTGCATTATACTATACATTAAAGTATTTGATTGCAGCATCTTATATTGAACCCATGACCTTTGGGTTGCTTAGGCTCTAGTCGCATATAAAGCGAGTTACAGTGAATTAATCCAATTCATCAAATCATGTAAGAAATTACACAGTGAACTAATTTTTAAACTTATCCAAACTTTAATTGAGGATGTTGTTTTAGATTTGTCCACTGACAGCATTTTTCTAAATGCTTTATATCAGACACGGTGCAGACTCACCTGTTTATAGAGCCACAACAGAGAGCAGACAACAGTGATGTCAGCCAGACTAACTCTCTCACCAACCAGGAAAGTGCGAGTGTTTAAGTGCTGATTCAGGGCGGCAAGGACTCGTTTCACCTCTTCCTTGGCCTGTTCTGTGGCCTATGTACAACACAACAAAAGCAAGGATTCTTAACCATTCAACAAACCCAGCAAATCAGGATTGATCACACATTTTAGAAGACTAGTCGTGCATTCGCTGGTGTGTTCAGCAAACATGGCTTACAGTATTAAAAATGCTCTCAAAAGATGCTCTGGAAAAGTTTGTGATAAATTAACGTAGAATTGCAATTGACATGGGTGCCGATAAATTGCGGAAGAAAAACCAACCTGCTTGTTAAACTGCATGATACCCAATGTAGGGAACACCCAAGCACTCGCTGGAGGGATGATCTCAGAGTCGGCAAAGCTGACCCACTGCAGCACCTGGGCAGCAGCCTGGGGAGTGCTGCCGCGAAGGGCATCATTGCTCACTGTCAGAATGATAAAGCAGATTTAATAAAGGCTTCTATAATCCCGGACATGTTTCAACAAAAAGCGTGTTTGTAAACCGTACTTACAATAGTGAGCAATGGCATTGCTCTCAAACAGACAGAAGCCATCATCACCCTGGTAAGCAGGAACCTGAACAAGGCAAAAACCAATGAATTGATTCCGTCAAGGAATACCAAGCGTATACGCACAGGGTAGACACTGAGAATATTGACCTTGCCCAAGGGAAAGTTGCTAAGGAAGGCAGGGGATCGGTTCGTCTGCCCAAAGGTGAAGGCAGGGGGGTTGCTTGCAATCTTCAGACGGGCTCCGCTGTACTGGGCCGCAATCTGAGCCTTGAAGGCCCTCCAGTTCTCTGGATACGTGTAGAGAGTCTGAAAAAGAAAGAGCAATGTTATACATCACAGTTCACTATGAGCATCTCTCTACATGGGAATGTAAATACTACCCAGATGATAGTCAATCCTTGTTTTAAACTGGTTTATAGACAGCTGGTGTTGGGTGATTTACAAATAAACTAAATAACCCTTTATTAATTAAATTACATTAATAATAATTATTAAAAATAATTTATTATTTAAATAACAGCATTTTTGGATGCAGTGCTGATGAAGACAAATGTGTTGTCAAGCTTAAACCCTAAATCAGTAGTCATGACTTTAATGTCATTTAAAACCAGATGTCTTAGCCAAAACATGAGCTATATATATTCCTGATATTTATATTATTCCTGATCACATTTAACACAATGCCTCTGTTATTGGCTCAGTATGCTTATTTCTGCCATCTTTTGTTGGCATGAGCCAACATATGTGCTTCACTTCTACTATTAATGTGAGAAAGTCACCTAACATCTCTTTCCTATCTAACAAAATGATAAAATGAGACCATAAGCTTCATGTCTAAAAGCAAACGTGGCACACAGGAGAGCTGAGCTGAGCCGCTGTATTTCCTCCCTCTAAGCACCAAATAAAGGGGTGTGGATGTATATATAAGATAAATAATCATTCAGACAGGCTCTTAATACACTATCAAACAAGACGAAATGACAGAAAAGTTCACATAGATGAGGATTGCAGTGATTTTAAGAGGATTGCGGATGAAGATGTGCTGTAGTAAGAGGTCTGTGGGGTTTCTCCCATTTTACTCACCCCTGCCGCCATCTTCAGGACGAGAGAAAGGAGGAACGGTGGCGCGTGGCTGTGACGTATAGCGCGGCGTGTCGCACATATAACACGTGTCAGAGGCGTGCTGATAATGAAGCCGGATCTGATTTAGTCGCATAATATTTTTATCATCTTTATATTATTTAAGGTTTATATGTGACAATAGTTAGACACTTTGTGAGAAAGACAAAAATAAAATGCTGGAATATTGTTTGACTTGTTTGATTATCATTATAAAGGTTATTATGAGATTAAGCATTTTTCCTATTTCTGTTGTTATTATTATTATTATTGGTATTATTATTATTATTTAAATAAAGTGCTTGTTTTTCTTATTTTATTTTGATAGGCGTTTTCGTACACACACACACACACACACACACACACTCACTCACACACTGACACACACACACACACTCACTCACTGACACACACACACACTCACACACACACACACTCACTCACTCACACGATTTTGCTTATTAATATTTCAGACTATTTGTACAGTTTTGGTTATAAAATGGTTTAGTTCTTTCTTTTAGAGACACCATTAATGACAAATATTATTATAATCTGTGTGTTTGAGTAATCTGAGTTATTACAGAATTTTTAACTCATACAATTATGAGATATTTTTTATATCCAGTCTTGAAAATGGCCAAGATTTACTAGAACATATTTGATATTTTTAAGACATCAGTGCATTTGAAAGCTATTTAATTCATACATTTGATCATTTGAGGTGAAGTTCCACCCTTGTCTATTTCCATTCATGCTTATATGTGCCAGTGTGCATTTCTAAAAGTTTATATCTGTAAGATCAGACTAAACATCAAGGCACAGACGTTGACGTTATCACATTTCTTGTGCCTTCTGTTCTTAAACCCATCTCACTGCCTTATGATTGAGAAGTGTTAGCACTCTTAAAGTTTACAACTTTCTTTAAAAGACATTCCGATGGTGGTCTTAACAGACCTAGCAATAACCAGTGAAAAGGTTTACACATTTGTCATTACTGAATCTATGAAGTTCAAAAAAATAAGATAAAGTTAAGAATAAAACTAATGTCAGTATGAGTTCAGTTTGTTGCAAAACATAGCAACAGTGTCTACATTATTTGGCATACAAAAAACTATAAACATAAATTATAACATTGGTTTATAATATTGTGTGTAAACTGTTGTTGCATTCAGCTCAAACCCAGATTTAGTTGAGTAAAATGTGTTGTGTAAGAGCTTAAGACTAATAATGCTAATGTCACTCTATGGGTTACAGATGGGAACAATAAACAAAAACAAACAATAAAAAAATACGAAGCAGTGATTCACATTTTGTATTGTGTACAATATTACAAAAGAGAAAAACACATAGGGCGGGTTTAAATTTACAAAAACTTTTTAAAAGAATCATTTCTAATGGCATGAGATGAAAGAAAGCATCATCAACACTTTTGTTTGCCATTCGCCCGACAAATGAAATCAATTGCTTTTTTGTTGCCTCAAATTCCATCACTTCGAATCGCTGCTGAGTTACATTTTGTTCCCATTTAAATATGATGTTGTCCCAAATGTGTAATACAGACAATAAGAGGATAAAAGAATATTTAAAATAGGCAAGAGATGCTGCATAACTTCTATATACAAAACCAAAACAATTGTGTCGTCAATACAGAACTCCAACATCCTTGACTGAAGAATCAGCTGACAAGACCTAAAAGAACAACATGAATATGTTAAGACATAAATGACCACGAAAGCATGGCACCAATTGTAACTAAGAAAATAACTTACCCAAATAGTCATCCATAAGTGATCCAATTGCAAACTAAAAGAAAAAAGAACAAATGTTACATGATATATCATTATAACATTTCTGGTAAGTATCAATAAACATTATCATTCAAATTCAACAATTACAATATCATTCTTATCCACTCGAGTTCCCACAATCTTCAGTCGAATTTCATCATCCTGTTGGATCACAATGTCCTGTTTAAAAGGAAAAAAAATATTAGTCTATATTTGTGGAGTTTTCCTAACCATCCATACAACCAGCATTTTAGTTAAATCTTACCTCATCAACTGTTTTATAGCACGGAGGGTTTGAGTTTGGGTCAAACTCCATCTCAGATGGGATAGACTAATAGAAAAATGACAGAAATAAGATGTGGTTAACAGAAGTGATGTTTTGTCAGCAACACTGTGATTGAAGGACTTAAACATAGTCTGTGTAACTGTCTGTTAAACATGAACTCTACAATTAAAGTGACATAACCCTTAAAACATAACAATTGTGAAAAATACATAACTATCTTGACTCGCCTCAACCAAGCACACATGAACCTTTTCATTACAATGAGGGGTACAAAACAGTTAACATGCATATTAGAAATATACAAATCTCTTGTTGGAAACCTACATGACGGGAAATGAAACAAGACATGGGACCGATTTCAGTAAACAGCCCAACCTGTGAAAACAAAAAGGATGAAATAAACAAGAGAAATCAGTACTGAGAGTTCATCAACATACACTGACAAATGCAATGACATCCATGTGTAACTGTGTACCATTACATACATATAAGAATTGAAGTCCAGTATTGTTTTATAAGTAACATGGACACTTACTTTGTTAACCTGAGTTACAACAGCATCCACCACTTCTCCCTTGAAGGGACGGAAAACAATTGCTTTATATTTGACAGGGTACAACACAAACCCCCTGCCCGGCTGTATTACACCTGCACCAATGTTGTCAATGGTAGTTACAGCAATCACAAATCCATATCTGCAAAACAAAAGAGGCAAAAGTGAATCAACAACAGTGTTAATTTAATTTAATTAGTGTTTATTAATGTATTAATTTTATTTTATTAGTGTTTATTAATGTCTTAATGTATTAATTTTATTTTATTAGTGTTTATTAATGTCTTAATGTATTAATTTTATTTTATTAGTGTTTATTAATGTCTTAATGTATTAATTTTATTTTATTAGTGTTTATTAATGTCTTAATGTATTAATTTTATTTTATTAGTGTTTATTAATTTCTTAATGTATTAATTTTATTTTATTAGTGTTTATTAATGAATTAATGTATTCATTTTATTTTATTAGTGTTTATTAATGTCTTAATGTATTAATTTTATTTTATTAGTGTTTATTAATGTATTAATTTTATTTTATTAGTGTTTATTAATGTCTTAATGTATTCATTTAATTTTATTAGTGTTTATTAATGAATTAATGTATTCATTTCATTTTATTAGTGTTTATTAATGTCTTAATGTATTCATTTAATTTAATTAGTGTTTATTAATTTATTTATTTTCTTTTATTAGTGTTTACTAATTAATTTATTTTATTTTATTAGTGTAAATTAACATTGTAAATAGTAAAAGATTTCTCAAACCTTCATGAAAACTTACTTTCCTGTGCATGTCCCCTCCACTTCTGTGAAAAGTTTCTGTTTGACAGTGTTCAGCAGGTTGGGTCCGAAGTATCTCGGGTGGAGCAGAATCTCGTGCTCCAAAGAGATCTAATAAACAAGCACGGATATTCTCATTCTACATTTATTATAATATTATATCAATCATATTTGCATATTAATAAATAAATAAGAGCTTACGTGATAAAACATCTCTTTACGCGTTGTGTTTCTCTACAGAATAATAGAAAATAAACAGAACTCGTGTTTTGTTTTGTTCTGTGCTGTGAAGCGCCGCTCTTCAAACAGCACATCCGGCTCCTAGACAGAGTTTCCGGTCACTGCAATTTCAAATTAAAAGTTTTTTCATTACAAATGTAGAGTCCTCGAATGCCTCGTGTAGAAAAATGCCAAATCCAAATATTACGGTTAAAATGTCGCTTAACGTTTATTGTTGAATATTTTGGGCTTTTTTAAGTATGAAAAGTTGCATCCTCTAAAGAAATAAATATGGGATAAACGAAACGAAAACAATGACACGTATTGATGAACATTATAACATCTGAACATGTGTAAACTAAAACAATATTCATTTATACAGTTTTAAAAAAAATCTTAATACTTTTTTTAATCATGTAAAAAAGTGGTTAGAAACGTTAACTTTCTACATTAGATTACATTACCAATAAGAACCACTAGATGTCCATATTACCCATAAAATACACACAGGCTGCATTGTCTAATGTGAGAGGTTTAAGAACTAATGTATTATAGAGTAACCTGGAGGAAAAACAGTGGAAACGTCTGTTTTTATTTTAAAAATACTAAAAGTATTATTATTATTATTATTATTATTATTATTATTATTATTATTACTGTTATTGGTATTGTTCTTTTCTTCTTCTTCTTCTTCTTCTTCTTCTTCTTCTTCTTCTTCTTCTTCTTCTTCTTATTATTATTATTATTATTATTATTATTATTATTATTATTATTACTGTTATTGGTATTGTTCTTTTCTTCTTCTTTTTCTTCTTCTTCTTCTTCTTCTTCTTGTTCTTCTTGTTCTTCTTCTTCTTCTTCTTCTTCTTCTTCTTCTTATTATTATTATTATTATTATTATTATTATTATTATTACTGTTATTGGTATTGTTCTTTTCTTCTTCTTTTTCTTCTTCTTCTTCTTCTTCTTGTTCTTCTTCTTCTTCTTCTTCTTCTTCTTATTATTATTATTATTATTATTATTACTGTTATTGGTATTGTTCTTTTCTTCTTCTTTTTCTTCTTCTTCTTCTTCTTCTTCTTCTTCTTCTTCTTCTTCTTCTTCTTCTTATTATTATTATTATTATTATTATTATTGTTATTATTATTATTATTATTATTATTATTATTATTATTATTATTATTATTATTGTTGTTATTATTATGGTTACTGTTATTGTGCTTTTTCTTCTTCTTCTTCTTCTTCTTTTTATTATTATTATTATTATTTTTATTATTACTGTTATTGGTATTGTTCTTTTCTTCTTCTTTTTCTTCTTTCTTTTTCTTCTTCTTCTTCTTCTTCTTCTTCTTCTTCTTATTATTATTATTATTATTATTATTACTGTTATTGGTATTGTTCTTTTCTTCTTCTTTTTCTTCTTCTTCTTCTTCTTGTTGTTGTTCTTCTTCTTCTTCTTCTTCTTCTTCTTCTTCTTCTTCTTCTTATTATTATTATTATTATTATTATTATTATTACGGTAACTGTTATTGTGCTTTTTCTTCTTCTTCTTCTTCTTTTTATTATTATTATTATTATTATTATTATTATTATTATTATTATTATTATTATTATTATTATTACTGTTATTGTTATTGTTATTGTGCTTCTTCTTCTTATTATTATTATTATTATTATTATTATTATTATTATCATTATTACTGTTATTGTGTTTTTTTATCTTCTTCTTCTTATTGTTTTTATTATTATTATTATTATTATTACTATTATTGTGCTTTTTCTTCATCATCATCATCATCATCATCATCTTCTTCTTCTTCTTCTTCTTCTTCTTCTTCTTCTTCTTCTTCTTCTTCTTCTTCTTATTATTATTATTATTATTATTATTATTATTATTATTATTATTATTATTATTACTGTTATTGTGTTTTTTTATCTTCTTCTTATTATTGTTTTTGTTATTATTATTACTATTATTGTGATTTTTCTTCATCATCCTCATCATCATCATCATCATCATCATCATCATCATCATCTTCTTCTTCTTCTTCTTCTTCTTCTTATTATTATTATTATTATTATTATTATTATCATTTTTTATTATTATTATTATTATTATTATTGTTATTATTATTACTGTTATTGTTATTGTGCGTTTTCTTCTTCTTCTTCTTTTTATTATTATTATTATTATTATTATTATTATTATTATTATTATTATTATTATTATTATTATGATTATGATTATTATTATATTCAGTTTGTGGAGTGTACTGATATTCTTTACAATTAGAATTGCCTTAAGAAATGCATGTATTAAAGAATGTTGGTATCATGTATCCAGAATGAATCAATATTCCTTTAAACTTGTTTAAGGGGACTCAAACACTTATTAAAATGTGACGAAGAAATGCAGGAAAATATTACATGTTTTTTTTATGTGCTAGCAGCACATTCTAAAGGCATGTCTTTCACAAACTCATAAAGGCAAATGCAGTGGAGTGCTATAGATCAGACTATCCCACTATTGTTAAAGGTCAGATATCTTAAGACTAAAGCCATGCATGCTGATGAGCATGGGCAGATGTCCACACATATCTTAGGATGGTGGATGGGGTTTGTATCATGCATGTCCAAAATCAGTATGGTCCTTGGGGACTTTTTCATTCTGTCTGCATTCTTGCATAGTGCAAGAACTCACACTAACCTTGATATAACAAATGGAGAAAATGTCTGCAGATGTCCTTACAAAAACAAGTTCATGTCCTCTGTGGTACTAACACAGTTGCTTTACATATAATAAAAACCTTTACCATTTTATCTTTTTTTGCTATAAATATGGTGTAAAAGAGTGCATAAGAAAAACATTGCTGGTCCCTGCAATTGAAATGTTCAAGAGACAAAATAAATCTTTCAAAGTATAATTAGGAACAAATAATGTTTTTCAATAACATTGCCTTCGCTTATTATTGTTAAGTCCGGATGAATAGATTTGAGTACCAAAAAAATATGTTAAGTCTATCTTTCTTTTCAACTCTGATTTTTGTGATTGGCTTCTTTAAAACTTTTCTTTCAACCTATCAAAACTAAATATATGCAAAGGTATAATTGAATTTTATTGTGTTACATCAAATAAAAAGGATCAGTGTTTCGTTTCGACCACCATGCTATTTTCATATATATTTCTACTCAGTAGCTTTTATTTTGTATGGGTGAAGCCCTTCTCCAGTGTTGATCTGAGTGCACTCAGAGCTGATGGAAAGAAAAATCCTGTTCCTGAGCTACAGCCCACTACTTTTCTTCCCCCTCTCCCCCTTCTCTCACCAAAGGTAGCTTTCAGATGCAAAATAAGCAGACATATGGAGAGGAGGTCTTTCTCCGGCCCTCCTAAAGATTCAGATTGTATGACAAATCACGTCCACCACCAGCCTCCCAACCCCACACAGAATCTCCAGACAACAGCTTCATTAGGGTGAAAGAAGGAGTTTTTGCAGCTTTGTCGAGTCAAGCTCGGACCCCTTTCCCTTCTCAATTACTCCATTGTTGGCTGGAGATTCAAGTTATTGCACTCAAAACCATATGGTTGATTTGAACACCTTCAAGTGATGCCATCACCCAAACCTATGTTTCATCAGGTTTCTTGAGTGGGCACACACATGAAGAAATTCTATTTCATCAACAGATGGATTTGTGTTCATTAACAATGTCCATTGCAAAAACTTGAATAATAAATGAATAAAAGAGATTGACCTGAAAATTTGTCGCTTGAGAAAATACTCTACAAAGAAAAAAGTCCAAAGGCTAGAACAGCATGGTGATGTCAGGTGTATGAGCTTTATCATTAGACAGAGAATCTCTCTACTTCCTTCCTTTTAACAGTAATGTTGCTTGTGCAAAGCTTCTTCTCAATTGACCAAATAGTTGCCCTGGTTACTTTAAAATATAAAGTCTTTGGAGACACAGCTCTCATTGTTAACACTGATGCAGGGTAAACTAGAGGTAAATTATGCACTTGCACAAACACATGAAGACAAGTGAATGCCCCACCGTAGGGTTTGTATTTAGACTTGGACATCTGATTGATAGTACAAGGTTCACGAACTGGTACATTATGTGTCTGACTTACAATGAGAGGAGAAAATTTACATTCGCATGCCTTCTAATGAGATTCCATTAGATTCTGATAATAGCACCTGTTCCAAAATCTTCAAGTATATAGAAAAATAGATTGGAGGTGTGTTTGCCAAACAAATAAACTTGTCAAACCTGAACAACAATGCAATGTTTGTATGTTTGTGTTCATATGAATGTAAAACCCCAGGACACTCATGCATAATGCAGGAAATGTGCAGATATTTGGCTATCACTATTTATTAGTTGAGTTTCTTAAATATAAAAAGTCTATCCTAAATGGTGATCATTTTACACATATTTTACAATTGCTTTTTGTATTTCATGAAATATCTTATCCCAGCTATTGAAAATGAATAATATCCAGAAAGAAAGTGTATTGAAAAAATGCATTGCACAGTTCATAATAACATGAAGGTGTGTAAGATAAAATGTGAAGCATTATTAAGCCTCAGACTATATCACAAAAGCAAGTGACAAAGTTGCTGCTGTCTTCCAACATTGTAACCCTAGAATTGATTTGCAGCCTTTTATTCCAATGTCTGCAAGAGCTTGTGGGGGTGATTTTCTTATTTGGGGTGTGGTATCCCCCTACAATTGAAGCACTGGAGTAAGGAATTAATTATCATTCAAAAGTAATGGCCCTGCTTGAATTCTGAACAAGGAGAAAAGGTCTCTGGCCCCGATCCTGCCGCAACGCCAGGGGAAAGGATTATTCCGGGGATTACCATGTGAAAACTTCTATCAGACTTTCTGACTCAAAGATCTTTGGCGAACAGTAATCGCGTTAATACCCAGGGATTAATGCTGGGCCAAGGCAAAATTGAATTTTAATACGAATTGCATAAATAGATATAAAATAAATGAAAGGCTATTCAGTCTCTTACATGTCACTTGCCAAACCAGGACAGAAGAATAAGACGAGGGGTCAAACAAGACCAATGCACCTTCAAGGGTTAACCATTTCC
Organism: Triplophysa yarkandensis; assembly: GCA_033220385.1. Classification (NCBI taxonomy): domain Eukaryota; kingdom Metazoa; phylum Chordata; class Actinopteri; order Cypriniformes; family Nemacheilidae; genus Triplophysa; species Triplophysa yarkandensis. The sequence continues at coordinate 5,722,104 of CM065667.1, read as the reverse complement.
ACAAATCTTTGGCCATTCCTTTTCTTTCGTTCCATTCGTTTTATTTGGGCTTTATTAAAGAATGAGTTGTGTTAACATGCTTCAAAAAGTCGCAGTTTTACTCTTTGCGCACAATTTCACCCTCTGCGCGCAGTTGTCCTCATTGCGCGTAATGGATAAAGTGTGCAGTGCGCACGATTGTTTTAGGGTGCAGATCTGACCCCCTTTAAGTAATTCACTTGTTTCGTTTTCTCACGTGTTTCTGCTATTGAAATGCAATCAGGTCTTGTGCACTTGTGCCTAATCCTGTCAAAATCTCCTTGGCAACATCCCTCAGCTGTGGGCCAGACCCTTCTTTCCTCCCCACCTCCCCTTTTCCAAAAAAGCCCCATCCATCACTTGGGTGGAAATAATGTTAAGTAACACTGTAAAGCAATAACTTTTTTATGACTTTATAAGAGCAATAAGTGCATGGCCCACGCAGGCCAGATCCCTAATGCCCTGCAAAATTGGCATTCAAGCTGTTTTCCCTCTTTGAAGTTATTACTGACAGGTTGGTGTTGGAATAGTAAAATCGATCTCCCCCCATCACCCCATGAAGGCTTTGGAATAAACGCACAGCCCATAAAAACCCAAAGGCATTATACATGTGTGCCATGCAACTTAAGGCAAACTTCTCGTTTGCAAACACATCTTTATGACTCAATAAAGTTTATGAAATGATGCGTCCAGGCACTTGTGCTTCTTTTCAAGCCAGAGAAAGCTCAAACGTGTCTCAAAAGCGGGCTGTTTTTGTTCATGCTGGGACTATTTGAATAAGAATAATGCCATTGGAGTGTCGCAGGCCGAGAAAAATGAGTGACAAAAGCTCAGAGGCACAGAATTTGGACGGGGTACAAACCGTATAGAGCTGAAAAGAAGACAGAAGAGAGGCGCACAATGGAACAATTCACCTTATAATCGCTTTGATATATCATACATGCCTGAAGACTCTAAACATTGTGTAATTATTTATAAATGACTGTGCCCCCATTGCCATAATGCCACAGGGAGAAAGGCACCGCAGGTCTCTCCCCAAACTATTTCTTAATAGTGCCCCCTTCATTTTTTCCTCTATAGAGGGGCCGGCAATTGAATAAATCGAATAATTAATGAACAATTGTACGGCTGTCTCATAAAGATGTCTTTAAATAAAACTTAAGGGCATGGTGACAGGGCTTTGATTGAACTGTTACTTTAAGAACTCAAAAGTTCTCAGAAGCAAACGTCACACATTTATTGCACATTTGTCTATGTTGAGTTTTAAAGACACTGTCATATTCATAACACTGTGGTTGTAAAAATCCGGGAACCCCCCAAAAAACGGGCTGCGAACGCCCGACAACTTGTCCCAAATCTTCTTGCTTTGTGGTTTACACGCACTTTGTAAAGTCCTCCTATTCAACGTCCTCCAGAGAT
>CM065667.1:5618167-5715667 GCA_033220385.1 Triplophysa yarkandensis | reverse complement strand
AATGGTTGAAATCTAATAATGTAACATAATTCATAATCTTAGTCGGAGGTTCAGAGGGCAGCTGAAACTTCAGATTGTTGAGGACTGATCACTTGTTTTGGTTTGTAGACAGCCTCCTTTAACCCTGGAGATCTGTGACTAATTCTGTTTGTGGACTTATCCTAAACAGAGATTAACAGATGAGTGCTGGAAATTGCCTGGTCCTGCCTTCTGCCAAACTCACCTTAAGATCAGTGCAATCCTTCCCTTTAGCACCTTAAGAGAAATCTTCACACCTTGTCCCCCTGATGGCTCTGAAAATACTGAGAACAGAAGCAGAGGATCATTATGGTAGCTAATGGCTTGTTTGGAAAATAGAGGATTATTTTAAGTCTAATTGGGAAGACAGGTGTCTGGTGTTTTGTCTTTATTCAAAATTTATGAAGGACATTTCTCCTACCATCTATACTGTTGTAAAAGTTTGATAGATGTATTTTACAAAAAACAAATGTTAATACAAATGAATGGTATATATTATATTAGTATAGCGGTACATGTATAATGTTAATGACATTACTATGAATTGTTTTGGGAACTCCAAAATAATAAAAAAAAATGTTTATATTATAAATAAACCTAATTACAGCATTTCAAATCATGGAAGTAAAAAGCAAAATAGAGAATGCAGACACCAGAAATGCATTAGTATAGTTCTATAACAGTTCAGGTTTTTACAGGTTAAGTTTAGGTTTATCCAAATGTGCTGTCCGAAGGGCATATTTGTAGAATATATGCTTCCAATGCCCCTTAGCTTGATTAATACATCGAGAACTTTTGTGTATGTAAAAAAATGGTAAAATGTAACTTTGTTAGGGTACTTATAAATAAGGCAGAAATAGCTTTAATTTTTATAGGGTCATGTGATGTACATGTAAATTTGGATAAATAAATAAATACACTTACTGTACTGTTCACATATTTAAGACAGATAAACAATTTAATAAATGTTCAACATTTTTCAATTTTACCAACTAAAATTTTTTAAATAAGAAATAAATGCAAATACAGCATTTGATTAGAATACATATGCAAATACACATCTATGTTTATGTGTTTCGGTTCATAAATAAGGAGTAAATATGCACATTTCACAGAAATATGTAATGTAAACACAAAACTTTTATTCAGGATGCAATGAATCGCAACTAAATTTTCACACAAAAAAAATTTCAACTTTTTTGTGAATTACAGCTGCAGATATTGTAACCTAACTTTTATATCAACAGACAGATTGAAGGTCTCCACATTCCAGTTAAAACACTTCAGCTATACACCATAGCATTAAAGTGGAACTTCAACAAGCAATTCAATTGGCACAATGGGATAGTATTGATCTCACTGTAAATTCCTGAACATTGTTCTCAATTTGTAAACCTTGCTTTGTCTGTAAGAACTAAAGCTCCACTTCTCCGGGCCCTCCCTCTGAATCCTCCTACAGTCAGTTTTACGACAGTTCAACCTTTGTTTTGCCCTCTCTGGTCCATGGAGTGCTACAACCGAGTGTCCAAAATGTCAAAAGTCAAAGAACCTCTTGGCCTTCTTTAATTTGATGACAGAAGATTCAATCCCAGCTCAATGTATTCTGCCACGGGCTGCTCGAGTCATCCTGTTTATTTCCCTACACCTCGAGCTTTCCCTCAGAGTTTATGAAGGTGGAAATGGGTCCATTAGTGTTTTATTTCTAGCTAGGAGCAAGCGATGCTTTCTCATGGATGTATCATAATGGTGAATTTACCCTTAAGCAAGCAAACCTTTCCTCAAATAAACACTTGCTTTTTGGTATGCAAATAGAAAAAGGGAATGCTTTGATTTGCAAATGCATAAGAAAGCAAATGTTACTCAGTGCAGGAGCTTGAAAGGGAAGATGAATTCCGTGATTTTAACAAATGTGACATTTCCTTGTAATTTAAGTCCCTATGAAATAATCTACACTTACTGCGAGAGGACTTAATCCACCTGTTGAATCTGTATTAACCTTTGATTTTAAATTCCTTAAATTGAATTGAAATAAAATATTTTTTTATTATATATTTAATGTAATATGATGCATTTAGTGCTTATCTATTGGCCAAACACTGTAATGCAAATTCTAATTTTATACAATCTTAATTTTTTACAGTGTTTTATCAACATATTTCATAACGTCTGTTTCTAAAAGAAATAGACAAAACATACATTATAAATGTAATAATAACAATTTTGAAAACTTAAAGAAAACTTAAATAAATTCAATGTGAAAATTTTTATTTTATGGTTTTTTACAGGCACTCAAGCTTCCAGAATGTTTTTGTTGTTGTGTATTTTTTATCATGTAGTGAAAAACTTCCCATAATTCTTTAGGTTATCACACACTCCACAAAAAGTAAAAATTGTTGATATACAATTGATCAAAGTATTATGTAATGTATGGATCTCAATATAATGTGGTTCATGTGGTGCTGTTGAATGCCAAAATAAAAATATATTCAAAATAAAATGTAAAACTTAGGTATCACCTATTATGATTAGCTAAAACTGTATTACTACAAGGTATAACTTTTATAAATTAATTAGTATCAATTTTCATTATTTTGACAGTCTTAAACTTATTAACTTAGTTTAATTAAAAATGTGTTGAAATGTATTCAACATTTCAGATAATAAAATTAGGAATACATAATTTAATTAAGTTTCAAGCACCTAATTTAAAACAGCCCAAAACACTAAAACATCTGGGCTCATGTCTTTTAAGTGGGCACTTACTGAGCAAAGTGAGTCTATTTTGTGTATCCAGTGCTTTGGCGACATCGTAATGCATTGCCGAAGTGGCCGCCTCATTGCTTCAGTCATTTGAGAAGAACCTACACCTGTACTGAGGCAGTGAGTGCAGATGTTCCTCTATGGTAGATTAGGCATATGTCACCCATAACCTGAGGAAGAGGCCATCCCTCTGGTTTAAGGCTTGAGGAGTCCACTTTAGAACGACATACAGACAAAGGGACAGAGGGCCCTTCCCTAAGGGCTGGTGGTTCCAAGTGGCTGCCTGCAGAATGTAAAGATATCTTGTCTTCATTTGTAATGGAAAGCCACGACATACACCTACACTTTACCTCCGCCTCTACACACACACACACACACACACACACACACACACACACACACACACACACACACACACACACACACACACACACACACACACACACACACACACACACACACACAAACACACACACACACACACACACACACACACACACACACATGCATCCTCGTTTTGTTACCTTTTTTATGTGTGTGACACATCAACTTCAATTTAATGTGATGAAATGGGAATCCAGATTCTAAGTGAAAATATTTTATTTAGCATTTTTATATGATATAAATACACATTGTATCGCACTGAAAAATTGTTTGTTGGAATTACATAATTTTATCATGTACATTGGTTCCACATGACTCAATGAAGTTGATTTACATAATTTCTTTAATTTCAAGAGAAATTGTCGTTAATAAATCACACAATAAAATTAAATTCAACTTATTTTCCAAATTTAAATTTTTTTAGTGTGTAAGCATTAAGATTTGAGTTTTGAGTGAAGATTTTGACTGCTTTTAATGAGGTTTAGCAGGCATAGATTTCATTATTGTTCATTGATCACAATTTTGGTCACCTCTGCATCCCAGAAAATTCCAGTGTAAACCAGATAAAACATTTTATATGGTGAATATCACAGTCTTGCCTTCACTTGAGTGGTGAGTAGAAATAGATTCTTTAGAAACCATAGAAACTTTTTCTTAGTTTTTAAGAATTTCTTTTTCATTCCTTGAAATTTCAATTTGTCTTTCCTGGAATTTCATTCAAAAGGATCATTTTAAAAACGTTGAAAACTTGTCTTATTGGCTATCAGTCACATGATCTTATCATATTATGTCCTCTTTGCAATACACTAACAGTGTGCTTGAAACAGATGCATCTTAAAGTGGTTTAAAGTGGAGGCCAGTGGGGTACAAGTGCTGTAGAGGGTGTTAAGTGCTGTCTGATTAGACCAGAGTGAGAGCACGACTGGGCCAGAGGAGGAGCAGCTCTCGCCACGCACTGTCACCTATTCCTCACCTGCCCCCTCTATCTACCTCCAGGGCAAGGAGGAACAACCTGATGCCCCCAGCTCACAGCAACAGGAAAGTGTCAATCAAAAGGGAAGCCATGCAGCTGCCCCAACGCAAACTGTGATTCTCCACTAAATAGATGGGCTTTTCTCCCCGCTCCCACTGCTGAGGAGCTCCTTTGAGACTCCAGATAAAAATCAGGGAAATTCAATCCAAGCCACAGCTTTGGATAAACAGATGTGATTTTTCTCCTCTCTTTGCTTCGTGAGATAACCTCTCCCCCTGCTTCCATCTCTCTCTGACCCTGCACCTGCACCAACGCTATGCCACTGTAAGACTGATGTCTCGTTCTGCTCTCCTGTGACCTGAAAGTACAGATAACTATCCAATGAATCAATTTAGTGGCAACCGGCTATTTCGGGGATATTGCTCGTCAATTATGACTTATCTTAGTTGGGGGGTATTAAATAAACATAGGAGAGTGTTGCCAATGACAAACATTATTATGGTTAAGGTTGAATCCTATTTTTTAAAACACTTAATTCAAATAATTTATTGAAGAAATTATAATAATTTATTGAAGAAATTATAATAATTTATTGTTATTATTATTTTCATAATTCTGAGCATATTCTTCTTGGATATTAGTTTGATTTTAGCCAAAAAAAGTACTCTACTATGAGCAATGCACTTGAAACTTTAAAGTTAGAGCAGAGGGACAAGAGACACAATGGAACAGTCCCCAGGGGTTGCCAGAGATTAATTGCTGCATGACATAACAAAAGCCTCACTTTTTCAAAATAGTCTATTAATTCAAACAAAACATAAAAATATAAAGATTGAAACATCATCAAATGTCAATCGTGTGTAAAAGTATTTTTACAGATTCAAAAATGTAAGTAAAGAGGGGTTGTAATAGACACATTAGAAACAGTCCCAAAAGGTTGCCAGATATTCAGTGGTGAACAACACAACAAAAGCATCCTTTTAAAAGACAAAATATTACAAACATATCATGTAAAATAACTGGAATACAAAACATAATACAATTTTGTATATTTTCGGTTATAGATATACAGATATATAGCCTGTATCCAAAGGTCCTTAGGGCACACAAAAGGTCCTTAGGGTACAATAATGTACCTAAGGTACAAAATTAAATGTGTTGTACACCCGTAAAAGTACAAAAGGAAATCTTTTTCAAGGGTACCACTCCAGCATCAGAAAAGGAACAATTTTAAACCATTTTTCTTATGTCAAAAGTGCTTCAGAAAAGACATGGTAAATGCATTCAAAAAATGAGTAAAGAAACATTCTTTCAAATAAACATCCTGAAATGTAAAGCATGTCGCTGTAAGTCGCTTGTAAAAGGGTTTGCATTATGAATCTAAACGTATAACCACAGACCAACTCTCCAAGTCTTCTCAATCTTTATTTTTACTGTCTGAGGCCATCAATAGGGCCTGGCTATAGTCTTTTTATGAGAACTCAATCAGGGCATCGGAGGTCAAGCCCTCCTCCTTGTCTTCAACAATTACCATGAAATTCTTAATGTCCACACAGCAGAGGGATCCCCAAAATTCAGAGTGTCATCCAGAGGGCGAGGACTCTGGCTGTGCGTCTCCCCGACTCCCTCACGCCTCTACCCATCATCCCCTGCCATGGTGTGCAGAAGTTGAAGGTGCAGCCAGGCTACAGCTGAACCTATGACCCCTGCAGACTGTGGAGAGGAGCAATTTCCAGGGCAATAAAAACAACCATGGCAACAGAGATGCTGTCTGTGACTCATGGCCTTTGGGCGGCTACGACTGGCCGCCAAACATTTCTTGGAAACGATCTTGCGATTTATAGTAAAAGATTTGCAGGCGCTTATTGTATGATGGAGGAAGAGTTGGTTTATGGGAATGACGGGAGCATATTGTTGCAATGGAACCAAATGTCACCAAAGCGATAAACAATGATGTCTGGAGATGACTGAATGCCGTTGTATTTTTTTCAGCGTGACCCGACTGTCGCTTCAATAATGAAGCCCATTTTCTACCTTATAAAATAAGTTGAATCCCCTCATTCATTCTGACGGCGCTTCTGGTTTATGCATTTTTCTTTTTATTTAAATACACCATGAAGAAAAGTATAAATCAGACATTTTAGTTGGCCAGCTACATGGCAAAACAATGCCTCGTGGAGAGGAGATGAAGAGGGTAACGCCATAATGTAAAATAGTTAAAAGCTTATTAGAGCCATTGAAAGGCAGCGTGATTTCCACTTTGTTTCGGAACACCCTGAGCTCTGCCTTTCAAGTGATTGTGAAGGGGGCAATTCAAATCTCTTTGGGTCCATATGAATGAAGGCCTCTTAAAGCTCTTTTATAAGCCAGCAAATTCCCCACAGGCTATGCCCTTTAGCTCTATTACTGATTTACCAAAAGCATTCATCTCAAGCCTTCTGCCTCTCTTCTCCCATTGTTCTCTCTGGTCACCCCAGCACCTGACAAATCTAGCACCGGGCTTTCTTACTTGCTTCCAATGTGCAGGCCAAAAACAACTGCGAATATTGCTATATATCTTTTTACGCCGCTGCACATTTTACAACGCTTAAAAGGGAACGGGCACCAAGCTGAAGTGATTGATTCAGCTCACCCACAGGGTATAACATTCGGTAATGTTAACATAAATGGGTGAATGAGGCGGACTCCTCGCCAGACAGAAAGGGCAGGCCTGATCCTTTTCTTTTTCCGCACACAGAAAGAAGGGAAGAAATTCCAAGAGGGACCATTGCCTCTATACTTAGATTAATTAGGCCCCCTTTAAGAGCCATTCAAGCCTGTTCTAAAATAGGGCTCCGAGTTACATTATGTAAAGTTTTCGGAGTGATTTGCATTTGTTTGTATGGCTGAGAGCTGCGTGGAGGAGCACTCATAGAGAGACAGAGAGAAATAAAAACAAAGAAAGGGGAAAATATTCTTTTAATGGCTTTACAATGGTCTATACTGTGTTTCTTGTTCATTGAAGTTAATGGCGCTTAGAAATAAAAGTGTTTTTCGAAGGATGAACTGGGAGGTTATCAAACCTGAAAATTAGACCGGTTGTGGAGGGGAGAAAAAATGCTTAAGGCTTCCTGAAATAGAGTTTGTAATTTACATCAAATAATTAAATCTGCCTCTTTCATAATGATTCTCAGCAAAACCTTGCAAGTGTGGAAAAGGACATTTATTTGAAAAATGTATTAAAACTTCATAAAAATATTAAATAAAGTCCAGAACAAATAAACGTTTTTTAATAAAGTTAAGTTTATTATTACATTTTATCATCCTTTAAAATGTCCAATAAGTAATAAGTGACAAAAAAATTTACTCTGTATGCACACTTCTTAATTGTTCTTAATTGAACCATGTTGCACACTTTTTTTTGCGCACAAATTTTGCTATAAACAATTAAAAGTAAGAAAATATTGAATTTTTTTATAACTTTTACACAAAAAGTGTTTTTGCCCTGTTCGATTTTAGATTCATTTTCACATTTATTATTAACTCTTATTCTTTTTTAAATATAATAAACAATAAAATACATTTCTGTCATACTTAAATATGTCCTGTAATTCAACAAAACATTTTTGAAAAGACAGATAACATTTCTATTAAAACCATACTCCATTAAGTCAATCTAGACAATATAGAATTAAATGCAGTCTTGATGTTTAAAACTTTTTGAAAATTCTCTATTTTTATCCCACTTTCATTACCTGACCAAAAAACACATCATTCAGTCACACTATTTTGCACATTTTGCATTTCTGCACGGGCACACAATGTTGCAGCCGTAATAATTGAGAAGTTCATATGATTCCACTATTTGACTCCCTTTCTCAATATCCGCGGGTACGCGACTGGCACGTGAATCGACAGGGGATAAGCCGTGTGATGTGAAGGAGGGCCTCTCGGGCAGGAGAGGGGCAGCCGAGGGGCGTTGTGGGGCTCAGAGAATGGGGGTGATGTGCAAAGGCAGGCCAGAACCTAACAAAGCTCAGCGGCTGTGTGTTCGTAAGGGGATTGGGCTGCCAAGGCTGCTTAATATTGAGGAACGATTAAGAACACAAAAGGGCAGGATGATGCAGTGTGAATAGGAACCGTGTGTCCCAGATCACATCTTGGGTCTTAAAACTGGGGGACGGATTAAGCTCTGAGAGAAAGTGTCTAGAAGAGAGAAAGAGAAGGCTGGCTCTGTAATTGCATTTTGTGTGCGGCTATTGGCATGCCAGGGATGACCCCAGACTGGGCAGAATCTTAAAGCCGGGGTTAAATCAAAGGAGACAGAGCGCAACTTTTACTCTTCACCTTGCTGATGAATGAACCGCAATGATGGATTTGGTGGAGGCTATTTAGGTTTGGAAATAGCCAACTGTTGCACATTTGTTACTGGGTGTCTTGGGCGATGTTGGGTGGGGATCAGGCGGCTGTTTGATTTGGCACATAATAGAGGAGTGTGTAACACCTGCTTCTTCTATGATCCTTCCTGATTCCACTGAGACATTAGAGAGACGACCACTGAGAGAAGAGAATTGCTGGCAATGCCACTCAGCATTCTGATGGTGCTTTATTAAGGCCTGGGGACAGCAATGGAAGGGCCAACATCGCTCTTTTTGATTATGTAAACGCTTGTTTTCTTAAATCAGAACAACTAACACAGAATAATTCACTTCACAGGTATTAAATTACTAAGAGGAAACATGTTTTATTACAAGGAATAAAAAATAAAAAGCCTGAATGCATTTTTTGTGTAATCCAAACTAAATATTCTCGATGCTCTAATATCAGTCGAAATATTTGGGAAACTTACTTAATTTGCATGTATATTTTAACCACATTTAAGAATAATAATAATCTCATTAAAATTATTAAATAAAACAAATGGACCAATGGGATTTAAACCATGACAAAATAGTAGAATAGAATTTGTAGAACTGTTTTCCTGTCATTTCATTAAGCGGCTTCTTAAGGTCCTGATATGCTTCAAATATCAAAAGGAGTCCCTGTCTATTCTACACTTTTATTAGCTGTTCTTTCTTCAAAATTCAGTTCAAGTGTATAAAAAGAGAAAAATTTTACTCAATTGTCGAAAAAACTGACTGGTGGTGTTCATTGTCAGGAAAAGTGTACCTTCTCTGTTACTGTGATGGCAAACTAAGATTCTTTTTTGTACATCAACAGGTATATTATTTAAATATATTAGTGCTGTACCTTTTTGAGACCTATTATGTGCATTTAAGGTACAGTAACATTTTTTGGATGATAATTAATCAATAGGAACACAATAGACCCTTAAGGCACACAATGGGTCCATAGGGCCCAATAATGTACCAAAAAAGGTATAACATTTCATGCATTGAATACCAATAAAGTACAAAAAAAAACTTCTGGGGGTACCACCATAGTGACAGAAAATGTACAATTCAATCTTGTATTTCAAATAACAAAGAATGAGGGTTGAAGCAAATGTATGTGTATTATAAGAGAATTGACAACGTCCTGCAGGACTAATAGTAATAAGTAATATTTAGAAAATAGCATAAAACATTAAGACAAAAGACAAAATTGTTATTGTTAAGTTATTTGAGAGTCCCTTTCTAAATGAAATGAAAAAGTAATGGGTTTGAAACACAAGAGGGAAAGCTAAATCATTCCTAAAATAATTTATCTTAATCTATTTAAAAATGAGCTCAAATCAATGTCTGGCACGAAATCCGAAAACTAAATTCACCTTGTCTGATTTGTTCAAACCACAAGCATCAATACCCCACTCAATGCACTGGAACTTTTTGTTGCCATAAGAGAACTGGATAGAGAGAAGACATAGCTCTACAAGCAAAGTAAAACAAAGAGAGAATAGACGCTGTGTATTACAGCCTCGCAAAACAAGGAGGTCGCCTAAATCTTCCTGCCTCTCTGCCTCTCTCATGTGTCCGATGACAACTTCCCTGGTTCACCTTTGTGCCGGGTCCTCACCCCAACCGCTCCTTGGGGACTGGCGGTCATGCGAGTCTGAACCCTGCTTCCCTCGGACGACAATACAGAACGCCCTAGATCCCTCTCCATTTCCTTGAAGGGCTAAGCATGTCCACGGTGAGGTCAGCGGGGGCATCCCAAAGTGGATAACAAAGCTTTGAAAAGCTTTGCCACTTGAAGATTGCCTGACAGAGCTAGTGCATCCCAACCCCCCCCCCCCTCCAATCGGTAGCAACTCAAAGTGTGTGCTGTCACATTTGCCCACCCTCAGATTAAGCCCTGCAGCACTCTCTCTCTTTATCTCTCTCTCTTTCTCACTCTGTCTGTCAAGGGAAGTCATCATAGCAAAGAATGAACCCACTTGTCTATATACAGTACATGCTGTAACAACAGACATGGCAAGACTTATGAATGAACAAGTGTGTGTCTCTGTGTGTGTGCTGGTGTTATGCCTTAACGAAGAGCCACTGAGCATTTCTTAACGTGACAGCTTTCTTCAAATATGAATAGAATAGTCCAGAAGTCAGGTTGAATATTATATTACTTGAACTGCTTAGGTTGTTTTGGTTTACTTATTTGAGTCTTAAAGTGATAGTTCTGTCATAATTTACGCATATTGTTGTAAGAACCCAAAGAAGATATTTTGAAGAATGTTGTTAACTAATCAGCAGTGGGTGCCTATTCCTTACATTCTTCAAAATATTTTGGTGTTTTGCTGAGGACGGAAAGTCATACTGGTTTGAAATGACAAGAGGGTGAGTAAATGATGACAGAATTTAAATTTTTGGTCGAAATATCACTTATCCATTGTAATGTAGATTTACTGTTTTTATAATATGATTATACATATTTGCTTAAATAAGGACATATTTATAAACCTGCACTTAGTGGAAAAAACTTTTGTTTTTAACTTTTGATAATATTACGAGGTTATTGAAAATATTAAATGAATTTAACTCCATTGGTAATTTCTTATAACATGGATATGCTTTTTAATATATACTCACTGTACTGTACTTTTAAATATTATTCAGTTTTGTGATAACTGTTTTTCGAAAAACAATCAATTGTTTTTGAGTCTGCACTGTGGATTTATTTCTTTATTTCTTTAACTTTTTTTCTTAAAATTTGTTATCGCTTTGATTTATTATGTTGCAATTAAAATACATGTAAATATTGTACATGCAGATGTAAACATTCCAATCGTATGATCTTAATTGCTTGATAAAAACATTTGTCCTTGTATCGTGTTTCATTTCTTATCATTTCTTATACTTTTTCATCACTCTTTACCTTGATTTAGTAATTTATCATGTATTCTGTTTATTCAGGTATTTCTTTTCCTACTGTCATTTATTCGAATGTTGGATGCTGCATTTACATTTCCTCACGATTATGTGAGTGTTCAATAGTTTTATTCTCAATGTCATTAGACATTTCCCACTCTCTGTGCTGGGTTCATTACACCTGATAAAGGTGTTTTATAGTCGGGTGAAGTTAGACAGGGCTTCAATTCGAACAAAGTCAAATGGAGCAAATGAAGCTAGATTGTTTCAGAGCTTTGACAACCATTCATTTGTATTGTGTGCAAACAAAACCAATGCAAATGAATGGGTGCCAGTCAAAAACTAAATACAATCAAAAAATATTCTATTCTGTTCTTCCAATGTCATACGGTTTGAGTGGCAAGAAGGTGACTAAATGATTACATGATTTTTTTGTTGGATGAAATACCCGCCCCTTTGACATCTCGAAAGTATGTATTGCAAACCAGTCAAATTGGTGAAAATCCTCATTGTATTATGGTATAAGTGCAGTATTTTTCATAAGATGAGGATATTTTGCACAAGAGTTTGAAGTATGTTGTAAATATGGTCTCAGCTGAAGGAGTGTGTTTAGGCAGTATACACATTCGGCAACAGTCACAGATGCAATATGCAATGGTTCAGCTCACTTTGACTAATGACTGATCCTCCGTGCATTAGCATCACCTGTAGCTGTGACCTCTTGAGCGGATGATCTGATCCTGTGCGGGGGGCCTCTCGGTGTACACCAGGAAGAGCTGGGGGGCTGAAGTGTGCCGTCCGGCTGCCAAAAGACTCCGTGAATGGGCATGCAGGAGATCAATGCAAGCCCCTGAAAATCCCATTAGGTTCCAAAGCCACTTGTTGCCTTGGCTTAGACCTTTGCTAGCCTTCTGCCCAGGGCTACATCTTTCTCTTTGTCTACCTTGTCTTTTTCCTAGATTTTATCACATTAGTTCCAGGGGAAGTTAAGAATCGGCCATTATTGCCAGGTCTGTGATGCTGGCAGGACTGAAGGGGAGAAGGGGAGGGTGAAGAGATCAGGGCAAAAGGCCATTTGAAGGAAAGGGAAAACGATATATGGTCAAATTGGAAAGGCATCTCGGTTTTAAAAAAGAGAAAAATGAATTGAGACCGCATATCATGATCAAGCTTAGACATTTCTTTGTGGGAATTTAAAGGATTTGTCACACCTTTATGTGCATAAGGCCAACACCAATTCCACAGTCCTTCAAATGTCAAAGTTTTTTAATGTGTTCATTGGTTTCTCTCTTAAATGGTTTTCAAAAACCTTCTGTCAAAATCGAATGGATCTAATGTAAACATCAAATAATAAATGAATTTAAAGTATCTAGCTTGTCTGACATTTACAACTTTGAAAAGCTGTTTAGATGACTGGAAGCATCTTTAATATTGATAAATGCCAAATTGTTGAATGATAAATGCCACAACACAATAATACCAAAATACCACTGAATCTATGACAAAATATAGCTGACAACCCTAAGTTAGAAGTTGGAAACACAAAAAGACTTCTAACCTGCTGTTAGAAGCTCAATGCCTGAAATTATAGTCTTCAAACCATGGTGCATTTGTACAGATGGATAAGCACAGGGACAAAAAAGAAAATGTTGACCTTTAAGGAATGTTGTCAGAAAAGGGTTAGACAAATAGTTTAGTATTTGAAGCAAAATTTTCCAAAACAAGATAAATCCGTTTTAACAGTTTTCTGAAATTAAGGTATTTACCTGAAACCATACATTTTATTCAAACTCTTTTTATCCTGTTAAAATTGTCTGTTGGCTTGGGCTGAACGTGTTAAACAATGTGTGACGAAGACAACCCTATTGTAGATTGAAAAAAAAATCCAGAACGCTACAAAGCTACAAAGTTCTAAGCTACAAAGTTTTTAAAATGTTAGTTTATGTCTTCCAAAAATAGGAAATGTACGAAATGTATGATCAGAGACTCTTACTTTAAATTAGTATAAATTAAATAAATGCAGATGTCCAGTCTGCCATTTTTTACCCTCGGGTGTAGGTCTCACAGGCCATCAAAAGGGCTAAAAGTGTTTAAATCATTTTGAAAGATTAAACACAAAAAAAAAAACACTTCAAAGTATTGCCAGATAGGATTGCATTGAACAAATTGTGATTGATGGAGTAGACATAACACATTAAGGCTACAAACAGGTTCCGGATTTAGAGCATTTTGGAACACACAAATGTTTTAACTTCAACACCATACAAAATGAGACAACTTATACTTTTGTGCTATAACCTAAACTTAGTCCCTCTGATTCTTTCCGGTGTATATATTATAGTGGGTTAAAACATTATACTATAGAGAGTGATCCTCCCTTTTCTACGTTTTGAGCGACATTGCCAGTGTTATGATATAAGGAGCTGATACAAGGCAGGCTTTTGGTCATTTGGAGTCTGAAGCGTTACAAATAAACAACATTGGTATTGCAGCGGTCACTGGTTATACAAACTCACTGATGTTGACACATGTGCAAGAAAGTGACACAGAGCAGTAAAGTGTCCTAGTGATCAGCAATTCACATACCATCAGATTAGAGGACTAAAATACATTTTTAAAGAAGTTGATTAATCAAATAACACATATGAACCTGTTAATAAAAAGGGGATGTGACACATCGCAGTAATATACTGTACTCTGGAGTTATGTACATTGGGATAAACTGGATGGTATTGATCTTGAATGGATATGGACACAATTTGCATCTCAATGGCAATCATTGTATCCTTGCTTTACTTTACAAATGTGGTTCATGTGGATGACAAACTGTGTATATGAATACCAAGGCATGTGGCTCTTTTATATATATTTACGATCAACAAGGTTCAAATGATTAGGTTTAACAATATTTATAATTTGTGCAGAAATTTTTTCTTTACATGAAAGGACATACTTTTCAAGGCCTCCATATTATTCCATTTTAATCCTTATGTAAGGTGGATATAAATTTTGTGTCTGCACCAACAACATTTGTGCTATTGTATTGTCGATCGCATGCTAAAAAGGCTCCTGTCAGACGAATAATGCTATGATAGGACAGTACCTGCGGTGTGACATACGTGCGACGCATCAGCTGCTCCACTTACACCTCCAGATTGGAAAAACAGTGGGAGCAGTGATCAATGAAGCTGCTGATCAATTGCGACTTCTCTTTTTCTTATTCAACGCAGAGGAACCCACTCGACTCTTGACGTAGCACTTCTCTTGCAAACGGGGCTTCCTGTTCTTATTATTGGCAAGCCAGAGGAGATGGTTGATCACTCCTGTGGAAGCACAGAGAGGGGTCAGCATCCATCACTCGTCCTGAGGACCTGACAGTGTGAGTCTTTTGATGGGTTCATGGCAGTACTCTGTCACGAGAATGATTAACACAGTCCTGATTAGCTTTTCTAACCTAACTAGACCTGCCAATTTTCTTTCATTGGGAATTGCTGAGGAATCATGACTTTTTCTTCATATCCCTCCCATGACAATGTAAGAAGATGAAGTTGCTTAAAAAACAGGTTTGTAGAAGAAAGAAAGTTATATAGGTTTGAAATGTTAAGAAGGTGAATAAATGATGACAGAAATGTAATTTCTGGGTAACTGTTCTGTATACAATATGCAAAATGTGTTTTTGACACACATACTATTAAAACGGACACAAACTAGACTCTAGGAGCTTCATTTTTCTTCTGTTTGAAAAAATAAAATATAAGGTTTGTTTTAAATGTTTTTGCACATAAAATAAATTTGATCAAATTTCAAAAGCCACATGTAATATTTGTATATTTCAGAAATATATTATATATTTTAGCATTTCTTATATAAATAAATTAATAGTTAATGGATAAAGATGTGATCAAGTGCATATATCAGACATGTGTTGGCAGTCTCTATGCTTATTAAATTAATTCAATAAAATCATCTTTTGTTTTCTTCAATCCAAGATTCCAGTGATTAAATTCAACCATTTATGCATACATAGTTTAATTAGTCATTAAAAGTCATGATATCAAAGTCATTTCTATTTATAATGTTTCAGTAACATTCGCAGAACATTTACTTCTATTTGTATTTATTCTTTTCATGTTGCAGTTTTTAACTTTCATACAGAATCTAATAAAACAATGACACGAAGCAAATAATTTAAATACATAAAAGAAATATAGTGTTGAACAATGATATAAATAATATTGTCACATTTATGATTCTGTTTTTCTTCCAGTTACAATTGTGAACTGGCAGGTTTATCAACATGAACTTCTGAACCCATTATTTTGACCATTGCTGTGTAAACACAAAACCAGAAACTCTAACAAACTGTAATGCCATAAAACCCACATCTTTAAACAGCGTAGTCTGCTTTGGTTATGAACTGAATTTAGTGGATCTGCGATAGGCTCCAAAGAGTTGTGTAGTACTTTTTTCTTTTTTTCTCAAACAAACCTTTAAAGAACTAAAACATATTATTGTTTATAAGATGGTAGCAAATTAATCAAGAACCTATTTGAAAACCTGCTTAAGTCAATGAATATCTGAGGAGGCATTAGATATTTGGCATCTTCCGTTTTTAAGAAATCACGTTTATGATAAATTTATGTATAAAAACGTATAAACTGAATTTAAAAAAAATCTGAGAATGAATCATTAATCACATTTCTGCTATTATGAAAAATGCATAGGATGCTTTGAATGTAAACTTACAGCTGTGAAAAAATATGAGAGACCATTTCAAATACCAATTTAAGGTTTTCTGAATTTATTTTTTTCATAGTTTTTTGTTTAAGTAAAATATTTTTGATTTATTCTATATCTAGTCCCAAATTTAAAATAAAATGTTTGTTTTATTTTCATTTATTTGCTGAAAATTAAAATTGTAGATACAGGTCAAAATAAAATTGAGAAAAAGTTAATGCCATGCTGTCAGTCTTTTTCATGTCACCCTAATGTTTGATTTAGTTAAAATTCAACAGGACTAAAATGATCTCAATACATCTAGAAATGCTGATCAAATCAAATTTGTGTCTGTCTCTTAATTGTATGTAATTTTTACATCTCATAACTAACAACTTTGCATTAAAACAAATGAAATCAATCTCAGCAGAGACGGATAATAGTTGGTGATCCAGAGTTCCTTGTGAAACCTGACCTGTGTGCATTGATCCAGAATGCTTATGGAAAGATTTCAGCGGTGCCACCTTCTTACCAGCCTATTGTCTATTAAAAGAGGGAAAGGATTATGTGGTCATGTTTAAAAAGCTTGGGGAAATAACTCCCCTTTGCAAAATGCTTAAATGGCGGCCATAGAACAAGATCCTGTTTTTCTGCATTAGAGAAGCAGGACTTTACCCTTCAGGTTGCTCTAGTCACCTGGTGTCTTTGCCACCCAGCAGGACACGCTTTCATCTTTTGTTGTGGAGCAGGGAATGGGCGGCGTTTTGCCATGCAGCTGGTTCGGACCGCCAGTTCCCAAACCTCCCTTCCACCCCATGCAGCCTAACTAACCCCCAATAACTAACCACCACATATGACACTAACAAAACTTTGTGATTTGTTAGAAAAATCTCAAAAAGATAAATAATATTCAGTAACACAATATTTATTATCTGATATTTCAAATGGAATTCTTCAATTGACATATATGTCTCCTCTGGTCACGTTCCACGCTTAGGGCCATATCTAAGGGCAACAAGCTATGGATACAGAATGTGGGACTCTTTATTGGATAAGTGGAGTTCTTTTGTGCTTTTGAACTGCAGATAGCCCGTCGGGATCTTAATCACTGGCTTTTGGAGGTAACCAGTGTTCAGAGGCTAAGGGATAAAGAAGCCACCTCCATTCAAGAAGCTGTTGATCTAGACCTCATTGTTCTCACTACTATGGCTTGGGCAAGCAAGGTAAATAAATGGCAAACAAAGGGCGGTGCTTCACAGCGAAGGAGGCTCCATGGGGGGCTCACGTCCTCAACCGGGCCGAGGCCTCCAGGCTCCATTGTGAGCCCCAGTGATGATCACACCTCTGAACTGTGTGCCCCACAGTCCCCTGTCAGACGGTCTCCCGGAGGGATTTCGGTGTGGAAAACGGCACAATTAGTGATGTGCTCACCTGAAAACTACACACAGAGGAATACAGCTCAAAAACAGCTTTATGACTTTTCAGAAATGAGAGATGATGAGTTGCTAAGAAACATGCACAGAAATGATTACTCTTCCCTTAGGAAACTCATATCACATTACCTTATCATAGCCGTAGGGTAGTATATGGTTTTGAAGCATCTATTTGTCAATTATGTATTTAATTGGAACAGATTAAGGTTTGCCATCGGGTGCGAGTACCAACGTGGGTAAAGATCACAGATGTTAGTGCCCGAATAGTAAAATTTTGTGACCCAAGATGCTCAAAGCATAGTCTTAGCAGTACAGCTGAAATAGTATACCCAAAACTCACTTTAGATGTTTACAAGTTAATTTCTGGTGAAAAATACAAGGATAGTCAATTGGGCATCAATTGGTCCAATGTTGTTTGTATGCCAACATTCCTAAACATATGTTCTTTTGTGTTCTACATAATAAAGAATCTCATCCGACATGAAATGACAAAATTTCATACATACAATTGAAACTAAACAGATAATAATTTGCCATAAGTAAAAGTTACAAATAAATATATTTAAACACCATTCAATGGCAGGGTAGTGGAATTATACATTTAAGTATGTGGATGTCACATCTTTCATCCTCATGAAACCAGATGGCTGAAAAAAAGTTTTCAAAAAAGACATTCACATTTTTCACAAAAGCATCTAATTGAGAGCAAACAGTCGCTGATTTAGATGGGACCATGACGGAGGGCCGAGGTGGGCTGCGCTCCAGCTCATGTGCATGTGGATGGAAGAGTATTAAGTGTGGCGGCACCGTGGGCCTCTCAGAAGACACGCTTGTGTGGTGGTTAATGCATGCTGTGTGGTCAATGTGTGGCCTACAGCTAACCATGAGGTTTCTTTCTGTTTTTGCTTTTTTTCTTAGGAAAAAGATCCGCAGATCACCATTCATTTAAAATGCATTTACTTCATACAAAATATTTAAATGTGGTAACATTTTTACATACATACAAAATTGGAGTAAAGCTTTATTTGGAGCTCTTAAGCACAATGCATATTCCTTTGTATTAATCCTATATTTAATAGAAATATCAATTAAAACATTTAAATTAAAATCAGTCTTTCAATGCAATATGTTGCATGCAAAGCTAAAGTATATTTACACTCTTGTCCCAGTTTAGCAAAATGAAACACACTAATGTTTTAAGTTTGACTTTAAAACTAGTTTTGCACAAATAAAGTAGATTCAAATAAAAATAGGTACACACAAATTATACATTTGTCGTATACTCAGTGTTAAATAAACATATTTCAAATACAATTTTGGTTATTTGTTTTACCAAAGCAATATAAACATTGGTTTGACCATTAGTTTTGAGAGTGTGTATGACAAACAATAAAACTATTTATTAAAAAATTCAGTTCCAAAAATGTAACTTTTCTATGAACATTGAACATTGGATTGAGTTGCGACCTAACAAACCAAACACAAATATTTTAATGTTAAACTCTGGTCAAATGATCATGTTTTACTTTTAAATAATAAACATATGCTTTGTACATATTCTGGAAATGTTAAAGGGATCATTTCTTCAAACAAAAAATTGTTCTTCTGTCATTTCTTCTGTGACTTTTTAAAGAATATTGGTATCCAAACAACGTTGAATCCTATTAACTTTCATTGTATGGACCCATGGTCAGACGCTTTTATCCAAAGCAACTTGCAATGCATTATACTTTTACATTTCAAATGCAATCCTGAGATTAAACTTGCGCATGACTCTGGCATTGTGTGCTCAAACCACTGAACTAAAGGAAATCTACAGGTTTAAAATAACATTATTATATACACTGAACCAGCTTAATTATCAAAAAGCTGACTTGCAATAAAAATGCCATAACAATTAAGTAGGACCCATGTGCTCTTCTTGCAAACACAAAAGATGATATTTTGAAAAATGTCTCAGTGGCTTTGTCACACATGTGTATGAACCGAGATAAAGTTTACGGGAGACAATTTCACAATGGAGATCTTTTATCATAATAACAACCAAAAACTCAGGACTTACACAACCTACTCAAGTGTACCACATCACATCAATAATAGATCATCAACAAAGGAACACAATGAGTATATATATGGAGTCCAGGTAATGACACTATTGTGACAGGTGGGGTGATTGAAGCAGAGACACAGGTGAGGGAACGTGTAGGATCATGAGACTCAGAGTCCAAGGTGAAAAATAGTCATATAGGAAACAAAAGGGAACAAGGAATCGTGGCACTTTTTGTCTATTCAATGGAATTTAATTGACCGAATGTTGTTTGGCTTCCAACATTCTTAGGTTTGTTTGGTTACCAACATTCATACTTTTGTGTTCTGCTGACGTAAGAATCGCATATAACTTGACATGAGTGTGTTAAATGCAATCAAAATGTACATACTTGAAAACAAACTGAAATTTCAAAATGCAAGTTTGGCTCTTCTCTCAAACAGAAAAATAATCTGTAATCTATTCGTTATTTAAGAGTTTAAAGAAAACAAAGCAAAGAGAATCATTCGGACACATGAACGGACACAACTGCTCACTGAACCCTCCATAATAAGTGTTTGTCTGGGTGACAGTGGATTCACACATCTCACACCCTCATTTAAGTTTCAAGACAAAGAGCAAAAATATTGAAAGAGCTTTGTTTGCTTGAACAAAAGTTGTCCCTCAAAATTATGAAAATGCACCAAAAAGGGAGTTTCCTTCTCTCCCAATGCCCCATCAATCATTCGGAACTCTCAGTCCTCATGCCAATACAATCTATGGGCATTTGAAAGTTGACATGTCACTCTAAACGTCCGTTCTGTTCATCTGTCACTTTAAGAGTAATTACTCTGTCTGTCCATCTATTTTTGCCTGTGTGTCTCAATATAATGTCAGCTGTATGAATGATTTCTAAGCCTTACATTTGAATAACATATACAATGTTAATTAATATACATAATTTTAAAAATAAAAAGATACAACCTCCATTATCATTAAATCAACCTCTTGTCATATCAAAATGCAAACAAAAGAAGATATTTTGAAGAATGTTGGTATCTGACCAACACTGTCAGATATTCCCTTCTCTTTTATGGACACACGTTAATGGGTCCTGCTGTGGTTTGATTGCCAGCATGCTTTGCAATGTGTTCATTTGTTTTCTGCAAAAGAAGGTCAAACAGATTTTAAAATATCAAGATGGCGAGTAAATGATCACAGAATTTTCATAATCAAATTGTCCGTTTAATACAGTAATACAGGCCAAAAGTGATGCACAGGGCTATTATTTGTACAATATTTTCCTTTTATCGTCTCCTCTCAATCATCAGATGTTAGCCATGTGAGTTGTATGGCACAAAATGGACAAAATAACTTTAAAGGTATTTATTGGACAAAATCTGGGAATATAAGAATCAAAAATACAAAAAAATATAGAAAATCATAAAGCAAGAAATCAATAATACATTAACAACACTATAAGTTGATCCTCTGTTGTGGTAATAATTTGTTGTAATTCAATGCAACATGAATTCAAAGTTAACTACATCTTTGTGTAAAGAGCAACAATATCTATTCCTAAAGTTGAACATCGCTTTTTGCAACATCTGTACATACATTTGAACTCGTCTTTTGAATGAAAAGAGGTGTGACAGCAGCCCACCTGAATAGACAGAAGTCATTTGACGACCGATGCGTTACGCGCCATCTGCACGCACTCCACAAATTTGAACTATCCAGACACGGCGCAAGCCTGCGGGGTGGCAGCTATTGGTAGAGTGTCACACGACCCATTGAGAGGATTTATGCGTGTGTACTTTATTCTGTTTTGTATAAACAACGGCCCTACGCACTACCTTTATCGGCCGCACCACGTTCTGATTATTCCACCCTGAAGTCTTCCCATCTGTCCACGATTCTGTGGCCTGAGCCTCTTTCAGAAGCCTGACAGGGAGTATCCTTGGAAAAAAGTAAACTAGTAGGGGGCCCTTATTTCACACCAACCCTCGATTGTGCCCTTCCAAACCAAAGCACTCTTCTATAGCTTTTTGATAGGCTTTCAATCCCAGCCCCACTGACAAGGTTTTCTTTTGGAGGAGTAGGAGTTGTGGCTTTTTTTGGGCGGTGGGGTGGTTGGGGGGCTTACCGCAGAGACTTAAGGGAGAGCAGAGGTGATTTTTTTCGTTGGGAGGGGGGCAATGGTGGAAAGGAAAAACTGCAGCAGATGGGCCTGATTGTGCTCCCTACGCAAATTAAGGAGAGAGACATCTGCAGCCGAAACATACTGGTGGTCTGGGGCAATTAAGGCAGGGGTATGAGGCGAAGGGGTGGGGGCGGTGTGGAGTGTAGGACAGGGGAAAAGACAGTTCTGCCTGTCGGTGCATAGGCTCACATTACAATGAGACTGGCTACAATAGAGGGAGCCGTCCAAGTAGAGATGGGGGGACAACCGGGGGGTTGAAGATTAATGTACGGAGAAGCCCGCAACAACACTTTGTGCAGGCGAAATAAGAGGTGGAGCCTTCGGGGCTGAATTGAGCCCGAGTTATAAAGTGTGTCCTTTTTGGCCGTCTTCTTCCATTTAAGCCCCGGGGTCATTTAAAGAGGTGACAGGACAGCTTAGATGTGCACTGTTGTGAATTTAATGCGGACCATTTTTCCCCATTTTTTCAGGCCGCTCCCCGCCCGCCCCCCTTCAGCTCTGGAGAGGTGACGTGACAAAGCGGGGTCATCCCGAGGATTAGACCCCTTTAACGTTGCCTTTATTTATCGACTGGGCGCTGAGGGGGAACTTTGGGCTGAGCGAAGAATGCCGCCATGGTGTTTACCGGCTCATCTCTCCAGGGATATGTGTGCAACAATGCAGCCCGATGCAGATTTGCATAACTCGGTCTCATCTAAACAGGCTCAAGTTGTTTTAAATAATTGGGGCAACTAACAGGATGCAATTGTTTTGTAAGGGTGGATCTCTCTGTGGGTAACCAAAGACAAATCATACTCTCATTAGCATGCAGGCCTGCCGGCGTTCTGCAAAATGTGCAGGTGCATATTTTTCAAGTTCACGTAAAATATGCTCATGCGTGTTGTATTTGGATAGAAAGCTTATTCATGATGATCTGTGCATTTGTTAAGCTGAAGGTTAATGCGAAACATTACAAATGATTGAAATACTCACAAGAGCTTGCATCCTTTTTGATTTTGTTGATGTAATGAGTCACACACTATCAACACAAAGAAATGTTAACATTTTATTTGAAGGTTTGTAACATTTTATTTGTATGTTGCTCTTTCATGGCTCCAGATTTTATGAAGTTGTGCTTCAATTGAAGGGATAGTTCACTATGAAAACCAGGCATCATATACTCACCTTCTAGAAATGTCTTTATGATATTTATGAAACTTTATAACTTTCTTGTACTACATAACACAATAGGAAGATATTTTGACAAGTACTGGTTAAAGAAGACTTAGAATTATCATGGTTTGTGGGATCAATGTTTCTAACATTCTTCAAAATATCTTCTTTTGTGTTTTAGAGAAGAAAAAAATCACACAGGTTTGAAATGAAAAGAAGAACACAGAATTTTAATTTTGGGTTGAACTATACCTTTCAGAGACAACTTAGTCTCAGATGTTCCTGATGTAAAAATTGCATGTGTAAAAATAGAAACTAAAAAGCATGGATGGTTTTTATATGCAAAACATGATGAATAAATTCAATATAGATTGTATTGGTGAAATAATCTGGATTTATGTTTGATCTGGTATTAAACGAGTTAATATTGAAATCGTCAATAATATAGACTTTTGCTGACAAAGTTGAGATTATTGGGACATTGTGGAGATCTTTTCTTAAACTGTATACTGTAAAACATGTCTTTTAAGAAATACGGGCAAAAGTAGAATACAGCAAAAAAGTTCAGTCACATTTTAGTATCCTGATTTAAAATGATACATTTCCCATGTATGTCTGTTTTCAGTTTTTTCATTAATTGTACATTTTTACCTGTTTTTACTGGTTTATTTAATGTAAAAAATAATTTCCTGTAAGTCTGTGAAATCTCTGTTTTTACAGTGTAATGGAGACGTTTGTTTGATATCTATTTCCAAGATAATTATTTTAGACTAATTTTTAAAATCTCCTTTTGCTGTCCATTTACTTTGGAGAAATAAGTGAGATATTGAGGTTATGTCTTTAATTTTCTTTTTACATCTACAAATATGTTTTTTGTCACTATTCATTCATAGGATGAATACAGAGCAAATGCCAAACTTCAGGCAAAATTATCTCCTGCGTCTAAAAAAAACACCTTGAAAATTTTCAGCATCGTTTCTTTTATGTCACACTGTTTTGTTATCAAACACACAATATACATTGAATATTAAATATCGAAACATGATCAAAACTGCTACAATACTGTTAAAATACAAGTTAAGTGTATGTATTTACACCAATGTTTAGCCTTGCTCAAAGTTCCCCCTGAAATGAGTCCCACCGTACAGCAGGCCCGGTCATATTAGACCAGATCGAGAGGTTTGGTTTGTGACCATCCAATTCAAATCCTAATTGCTAGGCCACGGGACAACAATAATGGAGGTTATCTGAGAGGCTGCCCGGCCTTTGAAAAATGCGACTCGGACAAAAGTCCAAATTACTGCCAATTGTCTTGGGTCTCGGACAGATTGAAACGAGATCCCAGTCACTGGTAATCCTGCGGTTTCATCACCTTTCTGCAG
Organism: Triplophysa yarkandensis; assembly: GCA_033220385.1. Classification (NCBI taxonomy): domain Eukaryota; kingdom Metazoa; phylum Chordata; class Actinopteri; order Cypriniformes; family Nemacheilidae; genus Triplophysa; species Triplophysa yarkandensis. The sequence continues at coordinate 5,691,340 of CM065667.1, read as the reverse complement.
CTTCCATCTCCCCATTGGGTCAGACACCCCGAGTGTGAGGCTTTCTCCAAAAACACTATTAAATGGGTTTGGAGTCCCCCTTCAGATCCGCACTGAAGGAGTCTGCTTTCAAAGACACACTAGAGGATCCTTTTGAAGACGGAGCAGGCAGTTCACAGCAGCCTGAGGTTACTCATCCATGGACTCAATGAAGCCTTTCAGAGCGGGGTACTCATACACAGACAGACTCAACAATAAGTGTTTGCTCACAAGAGGCTACCCGGTGCAGGAAGACCTACACCCGTGTATCACATCACTTGACAACTGTCCATCATCTTAACATTTACTTGTGAAGTCATTCAGCTGGCCCATTGGAGAAAGTAAGCAGCACTTGACTATTTGAGGTCAGCGATGCATTCGAATGCTTTCACACCATCCCTCTGTACGGGAGAACAGTGTTTGTCGCACACGTTTTTCTGTCATAAGTACAGAATTGATACATTAACTTTTACATTAAAAGGGAACAAAGGCTCACTGAGGATCTGAGTTCAACATTGTTCGGCCCGCAGCCCAAGGAGCTCGCACACAACTTCATGATTTAAAGCTTTTTTGTCCCCTTGTTCTCAATGAAGGCCTAAAACCCTGAGGATATTTTTCCTCCTGCTCTCGGACGAGCTGATGTTTCTTATAATTGTTCACTGAAGTGAATCAGGCACCACAAAACACTGCAGCACATTGAGACCACTAGCAGAGGGCACTAGGAAGGTGACGAATTGGCAGTGAGAATGAACTTAATCCCCTAAGCTCTTGTTGGGGCTTGTCTTTGCTGTCCCTTCTTCCCCAGAAAAGACCCCGAACTTACAAAGCAACTCAAACAAGAGGTCTACTCTGAGCTCGCTCCCAGAAATAAAACCCTCGCACACATCTGTGTGCTCTGCCGAGCGTGTGGGAAGGGAATGGAGCTGAGATACTACTGTCCGACTCCTGAGATGATCTCTTTGAAAAACTGATAATCGAAAAAGAGAAAAACTTTTTTAACACTGTAAATTATGCAAGGATAGAGAAAATGCCTCTTACCTAATTGATAGACAATGTAGTTACATGTTTTTTTTTTAATCAATTGATTAATGCATTTATTTATATCTACTTAACAACAAAGGCATGTGATTTGTGTATGTCAGGATTCTGAAAAAGTAATGGAAATTTAAAGCACAATAATAAATATCTAAATAACATTCATGAAAAACTTATGGGGTATATTGGTTTTCTTGGATGCTTAAAAATGTTCATGGTTTAGTGCCTTACACTGACGTGACTTAACTTTGTTAAATATAACAAACATAAAAACATTTTTAACAATATAACATTCATTGTTATCTTTAAATATAAAAGCAATATTAATAAATGTTTTTTATATTGTGTACATTATGGCTTAATATTAATTATAACATAATGATAAAGAAAATCTTTAGGAAATGAGAGGCAGTACCTTCACAACAAGGTTACTTCAGAGGTGTCCAGTTAAAACCCTGGGTAATAAGATTATAAGATCAACCGAGAAGACACTTTTGATTGAATGATTTCAAAAATGCACCAAAATGACAAAAAATAAACTTATTTTAAAATCACCATTATTATGCAGTTTTTTAAACTTGTCTTTTTGATAGTTGTGTTAATTTCTTGTGTAAGTTAAATAATTCAGATGTTATTTCATATATTTGATTATGGATTTTTTGAATTTATACTGTGACTAAACGCTATTAAATCTTATTAAATAACGGAAATATATTTTATTTGAGATTTAAATCTAAAACAAATTAATCCGTCAGAGTTTCAGCGTGACAAATTAAGTTGAGGCCTCAAAACCCTTTTTAAAAGTAACTGTCCTGTAGGGTATCAAAAACACCAATAATACACACATTTTACACATTAAAATCATGCACTATATTAAGAAATATCACATATTCGTGTTCAAATAATCTAAAAAAATAAAGTACATTTTCTCCTACTATGGTAGTCAATGGTATCCAAGAACTTATTCGGTCACAAGCATTCATCCAAATATCTGTATCTGTGTGCTTAAGAACAAAGAATTCCATGACAGAATTTCATGCTTGGACGAACGAGTCCTTTAACTGTGACAAAGTAAAAAACAAGGTACCACTGCAATACTTTACAACATATTTTTGTAGTTAATGCAGCTTTTATAAATAAAACAAAAGTGGAAGCATTCATTTAAATTCAATTGCTAAGGGCCAATGCTCTATTATATTGTAAAATATTTCATTAAAAAACCTCAAAGAACAAAACCTTTGGTAAGACTACATCTTTATTTTGTTATTACACTTTACTGTACATGCCTTGAATAAATGCTTGTAAAAAGAGGAGTGAAAATCTGTACAATGAAAATGATTGTCAGGACATGTGTGCTGTATCTATACTCCCCTCTACTGTTCAAAGATTATCCTCAAAATAATTCCAGTCCTTGTCTTCATTTTCAATCCATTCCTTCACTTGTGTGTTTAAGAATTCTTCAAAAAAAGTCTTTATAAATAATTTAATAAATACAACTCTATCAAAACAGTTTAAAGTCCAGGGAGAACTGATACCCACACAACAGTCTTGTAATTTTCTGGTTAAATCCAGTAATACAGACATGTTTAAGAGAAACAGACAACATGCTTTAAGATTCACGTCTTACTTTCAGTAAGAAAACACTGCATTACTCAACCAAGAACAGTAAAAACTTAAAACTTCATCTTTAGGTACAAACAACACAATAAAATATTTATATACTCCTTCTCTAAAATGGTAAAATACTGATAATTGTTTGAGAGGTCTGTAACTTTAATGTAACAAAATGCAATTTAAACCCATTTTTGGAAATAACCAAAGCAGTTTACAGACTTCATATTACAGTGATAATTCACACACAATTGTGATATTATGTACATACCCTCTTGTCATTTCAAAGTCTGATTTTCTTTCTGCTTCAGAACACAAGATATTTTGAAGAATGTTGGGAAAACCGAGTGGCACAGTGGCACCCATTCACTTCTATTGTGTGGACACAAAACCGAGTCAAGTGAATGGGTGCAAGTTACAAACATTCTTTAAAATATCCTCTTTTTGTTCTGCAGGAGAAAGAGGGTGAGTAAATGATAACACTTTTTTGTGAGGGGCAGGCTTTGGCACTGTACTTGCAATAATAAAACCATATTGATCCTGCTTTTTTGTTACCTTATATTAGTCAGATAAATTACAATTGAACAAAAGCAATTTTCAAGTTCCACAGCAAATTTTTTAGTTTTCAGTAGTTCTCAGTAGTGTGTTGCTCTTTGGACTCTGGTTTCTTGATGAACAAAGTAGAAAGTTCCTGTAACAGCAATTCTTGTTGGGGACTACATGATCTATGGGATCTGGGCCTGCCTGAAACCCGCAGAGAGTCACTGTGATCCTCTTGTCCCAGAATGTCTATAGATTCACCGGAGGACAAGGTACTTTCACCGCTTAGGGTGTGAGCCGAGTTAGAGCCAACCATGCGATCCAGGGAGGCAGTCTTTCTCTGTCCTAGGCTGACAGGCCGTGCCGGCACCTCCTGTGACCCAGCAGGAGCACTGGATAGGAAACTTGTTTCTAAAGACTTGAGCACCTGCAGGCCAAAGTCGCCCACCTCCTCATACAAAGGCTCAGGAGTTTCAATGCGCTCTTCAAACGAGTCATGCTGCATCTTCATGGGCTGGACAGAAGAAAGAGAAATAAAAGAAATTAAATAAAGAAGCGCATTTTACCAAACTGTTATTTAGTCATGGTTAAGAAATATTTCATGAATTAATCTTTATTGAAAGCGTCTTTGTCTTGATGTCACTGCATTGAAAAAAAAACATTTTGCAAAGACAATTAAAGTTATGTGCACACTTAATTAACCTGGATGTACAATAATACATAATGGAGGGTTAGATCTCAAAATGGCATATATTTGGTAATAAATAAAAATGGTAATACATTACTTTTGTTTATTTCATGAACAGCTGTAACAAAATAAGTATGTATGTATGTATGTATGTATATAGTAATTTATATATGTATAGTAAGACATTTTGTAGTATTACAATACAGACAATTCTGGTTTTGAAAGTAAGCATGACTGTATTATATAAATTAAAATAAATAAATTATATCGAATATAAATTATTGAATATATTGTTTTAATTTTGTGTATATGTAAGTAAATAAGTCATCTTTATTAGAATTCACCAAAAATAGCTGTATATTACACATATATATATATATATATTTTTTTTTTACACATGCGCCCACACACACACACTCTCACACATACAGGTACACAAACACACACACACATACATACATATATATATATACTGTATGTGTGTGTGTGTGTGTGTGTGTGTGTGTGTGTGCGTGCGTGCGTGCGTGCGTGTACCTCTACATGTGAGAATGTGCATGTGTGTTAGTATATATATATATATATATATATATATATATATATATATATATATATATATATATATATATATATATATATATATATATATATATATATATAAGTATGTGTATATTTATGTAAATGTATATATTAATGTAAATATATGTTAAATTTGAACTTATATTTCATTGTCAGATTTCATTAAGTTAATAATTATTTTTGTGATATTGATATTTGCCACATGATTTACTTTTTACAGAGTTTAAAGAAAAAAACTGTCAACTTCTAAAGTCATCTTTACCCTCTGTATTTTGGTACCTAATAGCAGATCACTACAGCATTAAATAATAAGAAAAATTCCCAAATATAAATACATTAATATCAATCAATTTTATAAATTACAAGCATGCTAACATTCTCCAAGAACACAAATGTATCCGTAAATCTAACTCTGTGACTAATGAACATCTAAATCCTAATGAACACCTTAAAAGTTAACAGAAACTAATCCTTAACCGTGTGGTTTTAGGTTACTACCAAACCAGTGACTATTTCCACCTAAAAATACCTAATCTAAATATCAGGTTAAGTGATCTATCATTATGCAAACAACAAAAGTATTTGTGTTTATCCGGACCTACACAGAAAAGGATTCACCCCTCGACAATGTCCAAAACAAATTACTTCCTTTTCTGACTTCAAACTTTTGTCTCAGTATCAGAGCAACAACATCAAGATAATTGCCGAATACACAGAGAACAAAAGCGCCGAGCCCGCAGACAATTTGCTCGCGAAGGCTTTGGGGCTGGGACACACCAGAGGCAGTGGCATTTTTCCCAAAACACAAGAGGTGAAGTGAGATCCTTCCCTCCCTCCCTCAAGGCTACAGTTGAAGAACAATGCAGCAGAGGCATTCTTCCCTCAACCGCATCCTGTCATATCAGGAAACCTGCTTTCCAACAGGAATTGGGTGGAAGAACAGAGGAAGTCAAAGGGAATTCCTCTATTAAGTATAGCTTGTTTTGTGAAACACACTCCTATACTTTTAAAAGCTTGTTAGATGCAATTTGATACTTTTTTAAACCACCTGCTTCTACTTTTTGGCCAGTCATTGTAAACTGAGTAACTGTGACTTAAAACTGTGTTGAAAAAAACAGCAACATGCACGTGCGGTTGTGTGGAACCAACAAATAGTTTCATTTGCAGATAAAAGAAAAAGTACTTACAAAAAACATTGAGAGTGCCCTTCTCGTGTGTAGCTTCCTCTGCAGAATACAAAGTGGAAAACGATTAAAATTGTAATGTAAAAACATAAGATTGTGTAATGTGTAAAATAAACCACCAGAGGTGGTCCATGCGCCATACCAAAGTCTGATTGGCCGAGAGCATAGTGGAGTTGGTATTGCTTTCCTCTCCTCTGATCGGCACAAGTGGCATTGTTCCAAATTTCTGCTTGGAAATATCAGAGGAAGAGTGCCGTCTCATCACAGGCGGGCGAAGATCATCATTCTGAGAAAGAGTCAACATTATTCATGGATAAATTTGAATAAAAGTATGTATTTGCGCATTATGTACAAGGAGTATCCGAACCTGTGCTTTTAGTAAATTTGTCATCCAGTCCCATAATTCAGTTTCAGAGGAACAGCTGAGACACCTGTTAGGTCAAAGAGAGAGTCATTCTTTGTTTAAAGTGTGATGGAAACGAAACCTGACATTGTTTATCTCATTTGTAAAATATTCTAAAGTACCTATAATAAACACATTTTAATGTATACACATTTATAATAATAAACACAACTGAAAAAAATATCTACTTGATAATTAAATAATTAAAAATACTTAACAATAAAACAGACAATCGAAAAATGTTTTTTCAATTGAACGACTATTTATTAATTGGCTCTAGTAATGCATCAAAACCTTTTTTCAGTGACGTATATTGATGTATCAACAATAAATCCAACACAAAATTTTAAAGATTTCTTATCTTTTACATATGTAACATCAGAATTTTTACTTACATTTGCTGTTTATCCAACAATACTGTAAGTCCCCATCTGCAGGTACAATCATTTGGTTAATTCCAGTCATTTATTTTCCCTTAAAAAAAATTATTTTTACAGTTTTTAAACTTGAGTTATTGTCTTACTTTGTGGGTGGTTTTAATTTCTTCTTTATCCCCATGTATATCTTCAAGGTTTTCAATTGCCATTCTTTCTCTGGCTTGATGCTCTTAAGAGTTTAAAGACATAAAATAAAATGTTAAAATTGTGCCTTAAGTGGAATTGAAGAGTTTGCTACTGTACTGTAAACATACTTTCTTGTCCTTCATAAGGAGTTTGTGGTCTTTGATTTGGAATAAGCGCTCTTGGAATTTGTTTCCCTGCAAGAGTTTGGGCGGCTCCTCCCGACACTTCAGAACTCCAGACTTTACTATCTCACTCTTGTAGGCTTTAAACCACCACAAAAAACACAGGCACAAGGTCATAAGCAATATTTATTTGAATATATTCTGTGGACGGTTTGAAATAAATATTTAGTCTACCTGTAAATATGTCTATTGCTTCTCCTCTAGGAACCTTCTTGACCACCAGATATGCAGAGCTGGGATCAGCCATTTTACACCACTGCAGGGCCTGTTCCAAAACTTTCTCTTTGGGGTGAAGAGGTCGCTCTGTAAAAATAACATTCATCATTTAACGTCAAATTCATTTGTATGCGTTTTTATTATTCACTTGTGAATTTGTGTGCAGTTTTGTACCAAGCTCTCCCTCCTCGATGGCCTCAAAAGTCATCCATACATCTTTCTCTCCAGCAGGGATGTTTCTCATGAACAGCACCTGATTGGTCAACTCTTCAGCACACATTGTAGGAGACACCTGCCATATAAATACATCAACCCCATGTGTTACCAATGGTCTGTATATGCCATCATGTGGTTGTGTTGTGCAACAGCAGATCTTTTGCTCTTACTTTGAGCGTCATGCAGCAGTCTGGCATCTTTTCTTCAAGATAAACTTCTATGATCAGGTCTCCTGCCTGTGAAAGCTGCGGGAGACAAAAAAAATCAAAAGAATTCATAAATGAACTTCATGTTTCTTCATGTAACCGAATGTGACTTTATTTATACCTGTGTGTGTTTCCATGTGGTGATCAAACTGATTTCAAGTTCAATCTGTGTTTGATGTTCTTCATCAATCTGAACAATGGAAGAGCAGGATAAATAGCAATCCTTTTATTAATATTCATATGACATGAAGAAGTGACTTTACTAAAAAGGAAGTTTTGTAATCTACAGCAGTCCACTTACATCAAATATATACAAGTAGTTATCAATGATGTCTTCTATGATCTTGACCTCATGTTCTCCTTTCCCATCCGTCTGAAACAAGCTGGGAGCAAACAGCAGGGACAGGTTCTTAGTGCACATCTGATTCAGGTCAGCGCACTTCTGTACCCTGAAAGAGAGGGAGACAAACATGCAGTTAGATTCAGATGAGATTGTGTCGTTAAAAAGAAAAGAGATGCAATCTGACTGACCTGTAGAGGTGACCGATGAGCGCTGCTAATGTCGTTCTGTTGACCCGAGGTAAACCTCGAATTAGCTCTTTGTAACGGTCCAGACGCTGTGTCTTTTGGGGTGTCTCTGCATTTAGTATAACAAATAACTGAGGTTTATTCAAAATCAATCTAAGACCAATTTAATATGATCATAGTAATGTACTGAGCAAACGAGAACGAGTCTAAACGAGAGATGTACTAACTGGCAGCTTCCTTCCAGAATGGATGCAGGTCAGCCATGAATATGGGATCGTCGATTTCACGGAAGAACCTTTTCAGTACATCGGTCACATCCTCAATGAAATTGTCTCCGATACGCAGCTTCACGTTCCTGGCATCCTTACGAAATTCCTCCATCAGAAGTTTGATTCTGGACTTGGCACCATTTTTCCTGTATATACCCTCGTGGCCTAAACCTGTGCAAATCATATAAAATCAGACCTGGACAGAGTAGAATAAAAAAGGCACAAGGAATGAATGTCAGTCCGTCTTACCATACTGGGTTATAAAGGCAATGCAACTGTCTACGATGATGGGAATGTCATTTCTGCTGAGCTGCTGTTCTTTAAGCGTGTTTCCTTTTCCTCCTGCAAATTTCTGAATGTCTGTGTACCACAAAGAGAAATCTGTCCGGCCCATTCCTTGAATATGCAGGGTCCTGAACACAAAATAGTTTGAAATGTAAACTGAAATTCACACACTGACTGTAATATGAACGAATCACACAGAACTAGTTAAAGTTAAATGTCTAAAATTGTGAAGGATCTACTGTAAGAATATGCATATTGTCTTCAGAGGCATATAAAGACCTTACATAATTAATCAATGTTTCATTAGATTAGAATGAGTAACTTCTATCTACATATACCAAAGGGGTCATGGAAAAAACTGCTTTACACTGTGATCCGTAAATATGTTATATCCTTCAGAAAAGACATTGAAGAATTGACAGCATGTTTGTTCTGTGCCAGCCACTGTAGAGCCTTTGGTTGAAGTTCGCAACCTCCCAACTAGAAGCTGCCACATTTCACAAGCTGGACCTTCAACTCATCCTGATGCTCTTAAAATCACATTTAAATATCTGGATCAAAACAGACACCCACCTTCCTTTCTCTACAAGAACTAGAATGTCCTTCTTCTCATGGTTCTCAGTTTCTGACACAATACCTTAAGAAAGACACAGAAGTCCATACTTTATAAGAACACAGTAAACTCAAACAAATTATTATGTGTGATGGAGGTAACAAACTCACTCAGCTCCTGCAGGCGTTTCAGATTTATGATATCCTCAGCGGCACCATCATTTCCAGGGCAGATGAACAGGTTGGACTTCTGCAGAACAAAGAAGCCTTCTTTCCACTGCTGTGGGTCTAGCATAGCCCTGTATCGCAGCACGCCCACTCGCTCAAACTCTCGCGCCAGCAGACAGTGACAGCTGAGAGGGGTGGTAGCCTGCCAGCGATCAAAACAAAGGCAAGATCTAGTGCACTGGTGTGAAAAGCTATTTCCTGTGTAGAGAAAGCATAGCTCAACTGATTAATATTTACCTTCCCGATCGCTCTCGCCCAACTGTGCAACGCATCCGGAGTCTCCAGCCCAAACTGGACCAATTTATCAGATGTGAGGTAAAGCTCGAATGTGTAACGAAATCTGAAATGAACAAATTTATGTATGAGTAAATTATTATAATTGTATAATATTGAAATATAAGATATTATGATGGGTTTTCAAACACACTTGTCAATGAAGCCGCTGTTGTTGCTGGAGTCGGGCCTGCTAACTCCTAAACAGATAATGTCTTTAACATCGATCTTCATACTGGGCTCATGACATCTGTCAGATTCATAAAAGAGGATGGACTTCTCCACCGAACACCAGTACTTTTGAAAATCTGCTAAGAAAAATAAGTCAGAAAGCATAAAAATCACCGCAGAGGATTTGTGATGCTGGCAAATATGACAGTGCTTTTGGACTACAGCAACAAATGACCTAAAGTTATGTCCAACTCAAACAACTTTAACAACTTGCCTGTTATTCAAAGATAGGATTTAAGTTGTGTTGAAAAGTCATGGGTGTGTATTGTGTACACTATTCTGGCGACTGTGCATCCAGAAAAATACTATAAAATTATTATTTTTCTATGTAATATGACAGTATTTTTCGTACTTTTCCAGAAAATGTTTTTGTTTGTTTTTTTACTTTTTTGCTCTAGTGCAAAACCAAAAATACTGTACATTTTCCAGTAAGTAAAATACAGGAAAAATATGTTTTTTCTCATGTAAAATGTTTTTCTCACATAAAATGTTTTTGATGTTATGGTTTACCCATCTTGTAAATCCGAAGTCCTTATCAATAATTTAAGACTTTGTACAGTATATCAACTACATGGAAAAATCTATAAAAAAATATTATTAATACTTGTTTTTAAAGTATAAACTTTTTAAAATATAACAGTACAATTCTGTAAACTTACAGCTTTACATTATAGTTTCTGTTGTGCTTTCAACATTCGCTTACCGTCTCTGGTTCTGCGAGATAACGTGCCTTTGATGAGGGTGCTTGACTTGTAAAGGTAGCCGGAGTACAGGATAGCCTGCATGATCTCATCATACACACAGGAATCTGGAGGAATTATATCACAGACAATTTAAACTTATGATAAAAATGGACACTTCTGCTGTGGTGAAATAGTGAAAGAGGAAGTATGTCTGTGATGTCAGTGTCATCTTGTGTTCATACCTGCAGACTGTGTGTATGAGTAATGTGGAGACACGCGCCTGTCATTTCCGTTGGCGCTGGAAAGTCTTAAAGCCTCTGCCTCAGCAAAAATCTGAGTGACAGTTTTCAGCAGGTTTTGTTCGGTCACGGCGGTGCACAAGACCTGTGGGGGACATACACACATGCACTTAAACAAATGCATAGATAACTGCACATTCAGCCAAGGGACAAGCTCAATCTTATTCACTGTGGCGCTTTCGTAATTATTTACGACTGACAGCACATTCAGAAACATCCATTGCATGTTTCAGGGACACATAGGTACAGATACACATATGATGCCAAGCTAAAGAATAATACATACAAAATCCTGACCGCTGGCAAAATACTTTGATGGCACGGACTATATTTAGAAAAGATGTCCACACCGCCCTGGTAAAGTCATAAGTTTTCTTTTGGCCAATTCTGTAAAATGTCAACCTTACCATCAAAATATACAGTTTTTACATAAGGTATTTAGTACCTATAGCATAGATGTCAACATTTAGTGGTAAAGTACCCATATGAGGTCTTTTTTAAAGATTTTAGAGCACTGGTTTTATTTTTAGTGCACGGTTTTATATATTCAAGTAGAGGTTCTTTTATTTTAGGATTGTCATATTCATAATGCTACATTTTGCTCATAAACGGCACATGAAAAAATGTGGTAATTACTTCCTGTCTTATACAGAGCAATCCCTTTGCGATTTGTTGTACATAATTGCTTCTGGTTTGTACATTTTAATTCACATAAAATCTGTAAGGTCTGCCAAAAACAATGAAATTTTGCCAAATCAATTACCTTTTTAAAAACGGTTTTATTCTAAAGTTTAACACTATCAACTAAGGTTTTGTATAATTCAAACAGTTGATTCAATTTACAGGTAACAGTTGTAATCTAAGAGTGTTTTTATGTCACGTCTATAACGCTGGAATTGCCCTTTCAAAGCAAAGACAAAATTGTCATTGAAATACTTTACTCTGGTTCTATGGAAGCATTTGGTATTTTGAAATATTGTGTGCTAAAGTAGTGTAAGAGTAAACTGTTGAGCTTGTACCGCTTTGAAGATAACATGACCTCACTATTGTCTGTGTAAAAGGCTTTGATCATCTGCACATGGTTATTATGCAAGAGTGCCAGTCATTTAAGCATGTAAGTAGATCACACATGTATTTAGAAATAAATGGGTTGTCAAAAGAAATGTATAAAAAAACAACCAAATATAGTGATCTAATTAATTTCCCCTATCTTAGGCATAAAAGACAAACTATAGTTTAAATATAGTTCTCCTCTACTATTTTCTCTCTCTCCTACTTCTTATATGTAAACCTACAGATGAAAACCTGGCTTAAGTCAGAATATTTAAAATTAATTCACTATGAATACAATCTTTGACATGGACCTGCTCGGTTAAAATGAAATATACCAATGTTATATTCTCACTGAATGTTCTTTAAATTGAGTGGAATGATTTTATGTATAAAGGTAAGCTAAATTTTCACAGGCACTAATCATGTTATTATATTCTTCCTTAGTTCAAACGTTGCTTATGAAAAGTGTAAAAAAATGTAAATGTAAATATCTAAAAACTCTGAAATAGTTAATTTTGAATGAGGCTTATCGCATCAGATTTGTTAACAAGCATGACTTTAACCAACATTTCCATCCTCAGTCTCATTTTACTACTGTACCTCTAAGACATCCTTTACCTTAAGAAGCTCTTCCTGGTTGCTAAAACTAGGATGCGGGTGGCGGTATCTGCCCTCACGATACTTGTGGATAATGAATTCCCTCCGCTGCTCTGGAGAGGCATCACAGTCCAGGTCCTCATTCACAGGAAGTCTAGCAGCCCAGAATTCATTGGCTCTGTCGTTGCCAAGCATTATGAAGAGCTATAACATGTGAGCATAAGGGTTCAAGTTGACCTCATTTGTCACAGACTTCTTGGGGAAAAAAGTGTCAAAATCCCTGGAGCAGATCATCAGGACCTTATAACTATGGGTCATCCTTACCTGAACTATCTCGTTGCTCCACACGCTGGTGTCTAGTTTCAGACTCTGCACTTTCGACACCATTGTGCCGAGACCTCTGTGCTGGCCTGCAGGCAAAGAGAACAAAAGAGGCATCACATCACTCTCCACACACCATTCACTCTGTTTGGCCCACAATGACTTCCTGATATGGTGCCTCTGAGCCACTTTTATCTGTCGCATACGACATGCTGGTCCTCTCATGAACTTTCAAATGAGCTTAAGAACTCTAAACGGCATCTGCCGTAATCCAAGATGAAGCACTGCCATTACACTACACTTACAAAGAACAGGGAATTAATAAGACCTAAAACTTTTTATCCTTTAGATGAAAACATGTCCGAATACTGTCATGTAAATATCCTGCTTTTAGTAGAACTTAATTTTTAAGATTTTTAGTAGCATAATTTCTGACCCAACATTCATTACATAAACAGATTATATTATATTATAAATTTTTTGGCAAATAAAAATCTTAAATATGATATAGAATAAAATATTATATTATAGTGTATAAATATAAAATTATTCATTTATTTAACTTAAAATACTAGTTTATGTGGTGCCACCTCCTTTTTGTTCATATGTAAAATTGTACTGATAAACTTCACAAAAGCGTAAAAATCTAAATCATACTCATCTTTTCTCTCTGCGTGAAAAATAACAAATGAAAGCAATGTAGAGAAAGAATAAAAAACATGTTTAAATAAAATAAGTAAAAAAATATTTGACCTTTGACTCCACATCTTCACTGTCAAGACATTCTGTCACATGAATTATAAGTCATGATGACAAATAAGCTGATAAGATTTTCTACACCCTGTCACATCAGTCACACACACACCTGCACAGTTCTTGCATATGACCACACAGAGATTGATGGACGCCCAGTCAGGATTGATAGCTTTGCAATCAGCGCAGACCTTGTTGGATCTGTTGGACCAGATCTTCTCTGCCACCTCATAATCAGATAATGTTTCTGCTATAGATTCCTGCATGGCCTCCATCCAGTCTCTCTTGTCTCGATCTGAGTCCGCCGTAAAGCTGCAAGATTGAACACAACCTGCTTAATGTTTTCAAACTGTGAATCTTATCAATTGTCCCTGGCCTGAAATAATGCTTTTGTGAAAATAGCCTCTTTTAGTGACTTTCAATTGTTTAGTCTATAAGCATCACTATATTACTTTTTATAACATTTCTATCGTTGGTTTGATTTTTTTGTGGTTATTTAGAAGAAATGGTCATATGGAGTTTTTAAATGACATGAGGCTGAGAGATTTTATATTGGGGGTGAACAATCCACCAAATGTTAATGGAATATTTAGGAATCAGAAGGGATTTTAAAAAACACTTCACAAGAGTACACAGGAGCAAGATTACTTGACAGACAAGCACAGCGTGACTTTAAGTTATTTACCTGAAGGTCTTATAAGGTGTAATAAGATCAAAGCTCTTGCCCTTCCCATCACGAATTGTAGCACCTCTGGCCTCAATTACAGTAATTCCAATTCCATTCTTAAAGCACTGCAGAATCACATCGCACACACAAGTCACTTAAAGGAATTCACAATGAAACCCCATATAGGGCTTTTTATGAGTATATTAGGGCCCATTAGGCTACATAAAAGTATTTGAACAGCTATTTAAAATTACATCAAACTGTACAGAAATGAAATAAAAAAGAGCACTATTCCCCTAACAGGATTAACCCATCACCTGCTCACTCTTGTACAACCAGATCTGCTCCATTATAATGGCAGTGTAGATCTTTGACTTGGTTCCTTTAAGCTCCAGGAAGCCGCTCTTTTGGCAGTGACTGCCAGGGCCAAAACGTGGGCGACCAAAAACCAGCTGTTCCTTGACTCTCTCCTGCAATGTGCTGCACCATTTGCTTCTTTGGACTTCATTGAGACAAAGAAAAAACATGGTGAATAAACTTCAGTAGCTTAATTCCACCTTTCAGTAAGAAGAGAGCTGTTAAAAAGCTTACGGTCACTGTCGGCACGAAAGACGAACGTCCTGTGACTCGTCACGACTTCAAATTTGTTGTCTTTGGCTAGACGGGCCATTTGTATGGCAGCTAAAGGAATCACACCTTTGGGATACACGTCCTTAGAGAAACAAAAAACATTTGGGTTAGGAATGTGCCAGAATGTGTTACCTCGACAGATAAACACCAAAGAACGCAGGTGTTAAATGCCGAAGGTCTTCAGATTAAAAAAGAGAAAGACATTTAAAGTGATAAGTGATAATATAACACGCTAAAGTAATTTATCACTCCAAAATTCACATTTTCTCATCATTTACGGGCCCTACAGTTGCAAAGAACTTATTTTCATGTCATTCAGACTTTTTATTCAAATACCTTGTCACTACCGTAATACATCAGGTTCTTCCCATCAAACTTCACATATCGTTTCTGAAACACGTAGTTTCTACAACACAGAAACAAAATATAATTTGAATTAGATGCAAAAAAAAACAATCTTTTTACTTAAATATAGCACAAAAAGTTGTTGTAAAGACATACATATAAGAATGTAAAGTATCATGCAATTTATGTTTCAAACTGAGATAGCAATAAAGAGACCAAAGTTACAGATAGCAGTATCTGTGTATATAAACATAAAAACAAGATTTTACAGACAAACATCATACGATCAAACTGGAATACAAAGAATGCATTTTTTACATTAATGTATTTTGTTCTTTTAAATTTTCAAATGTTTTTGCATGTAATAGTGCTGAAGCTCTGTCTGAAAGGAAGTCAACCTTGACACTTGCAAGGGATAAGCACAGGACAAAGACAAACATAATGACACACAGACAAACACATGAAGAAGAACAAACCGGCTAGAGAGGACAAATACAGGGCAGAAACAGTCTGTGAGGAGACAGCAGGAAGTGAGGAGGTGAGAGGAGAACAGCGGACCCGCTGGGGCGTACCCTTGAGGAGATAGTTTATCTAGCCACCCGCAGAGGATGGGTGCCGCCCGCTCAGACAGCGAGGTAAAGCTGGCGTAGGGAGAGATGATTTGGTCCTCGTCTATTTCATTGGAGCAGAAGTTAGAGGGAAGAGAGAACGAGTGAGCAACCGGGGCGGGTTCACCCACCGTACAGTAACCTGGAGAATCAAGACGCTTCAGCCATGAATGATTTCGCTGTCTGTAAATGCAAATAAGAAAGCATTTGCTCTGTATTATTAGTGATATACGATTTTTTTTAAATGTGGTGTTTCCAAGTTATTCCAAGAATTCTTTTAACATATAATCTGTGATTCGCACAGCCAGAAACTTTCATATGAATGTCTTTAATGACACATTACATCACCAAAGACTGAAGAAGTTACATCTTGTCTGCAATCTCTGCAAATAACATTAAGCGACACTCTTTTCCTTACCTATCATCTTCACTTGAACTTCCAGTCTTTTCCTCACTTTTGGTCCTCTCAACCTAAACATATTCAACCATAAACAAACTCACTACTTAACAATATTGTAATAATGACTCTTGTTTTGAATAGTATCTCTCACCTCTGAATGTTGATATTGTCTCTTGCTTTGAAAAACTGTTTCACAATATGGATTAATCATTTCATCATCCTCCTCAGCAGATGCTGTGTGGAATAGAACAAAAGTTAGAACAATTATTTTTTTACTCTGCAAAAATGTTTTAATATTGTTTTCAAGAAAAAACATGAAATATCATTAAACAAGAGCTGACTGCTTTATCCATGGAAAGATGATGTTTGAAACCTATTGGTTAATGATGTTTTACAACAACCAAAATCAACTTTACTGACCCTTTGCATCAGCAGTTCAAAACAGTTTTAACAGCATCTGGTTGGCGAGAGTGATTCCGTGGAGATGGAGCTAATTTGCATATTCATGTAGTTGAATATACTCAATAAACTGAGGTGTATGGCCACATTTACATTATTGTAAAACTGAAAAATGGAATTTACATGATTGGTTTTAAGGGATAAAATTATTGAAACAAATGGGACAAAAACATCTTCTTTAACAACACAACTCACAAAACATTGTTCTATATAGCCTTTAAATAAAAGACAATTAGCCAGTGGTACTAAAGAAAAACAAAAGAATATTGAATTATGTGGCAATATAAACCTACCAGATGTTCTTGAAGGTGTTTCGAAAAAAATGTTGTTTTTTAAAGTGCTGTAGGAACACAAACAAAATTGTTTTCTAATCACTGAACCATAACATTTTATAAATAAGCATTATACAAAATATATATTCAGTAAATCAATAGAAAATACATATTCCAATTAGGAATAATCGCATCAAGAATAAAAGTTTGTGTTTACATGCATGTCAGTTTCTTGTGGATATTCATTTTAAATTTACATGCATTTATTTAAAAATATATGAAAACTGTTAAAACCTTTTATTAAATATATATAATTGTAAAAATGTATTTAAAAAATACATCTAAATATTTTTTAATGTACACACATTTATGTGTATGACATATATAATGCAAACACAAATATATATTTTGGATGCAAGTAATCATTTTGACAGCCTTAATTTTTATACAACACTATGTAAATAAATAAATCCCCAATATTCACAAATAATATTTGTTAACCTAAACGCAGTTAATTCAAAAGACTAAATTACAAAAAAGATTTTTTTAAATCTCTTGTTATTTTTTTGTGTAATGTTTACCAATATTTACCTATTATTATCAGTAGATGGGCTGACCCCCTGGCGTGGAGGGGGAACAGGTACAGGTTGACTCCACGACATGTGTGGGGTTTCTGGTAAAGTGCCACAGTAGATTTCATTCGAGACCATCTCGAGTCCTGAGCAGGGAGAACTTGGGGGGGATCCAGGTGTGTTGGTGAAAGGAGAACACTGATAATCTGAGGGGGAGTCAGGTGGGGTTGAGAGGGTTGAGGAGCTGTGCCGATCCTGGTCTGAAAGTCTCTTGAAAGTGGACAGAAGCATTCCTCGATTTAACCTGGGCGGTAGCGGGGGTGATGGTCCATCGGTCTTTGGAGCTGAAGTGGTACTAAGTCTTTGCGTTGATTCGGTAGATGCTTTAACAATGTCTGTTCTAGTGGTAGAGGATAAACTTTTACCATCTACAGTTAAAAAAAAATGTGGATCCTGCAAGGACGTTCTGCAAGGCTGTGCTTTATGTTGTTGTTGTGTTGGTAAAGATTTTTCTTCTTCTCTTAGCTTGTGAAAGACAGTTCTTGGTTTGGGTACCGGCTTCACGACACTAACACTGCGCTCAGAGTATGAACGTTTCACTTGTGCACATAGAATCGGGGCAGATCTGTTACGTAAGGCTTCAAAGGACATTCCAGAATGTCCTGAAGGCGATATAGGTTTGTCTTTGACGGGGGTCACTTCGTGAATGTCCGACTCTGAATTGCAGCGATCTAGCAGTGGCTCTTTCCTTTGATGCTGACAGATCATCTGAATGTGCTCCACCAGTTTAAGGATCCGCTTCCTGTGGCCGGTGGCACTGACTCCCACCCTGTCTAGGGCAGCATTGTCTACATGACAGAAGTCTCGGGCAAGGAGAAAGCCAGCCTGACGGAAGTGGTTTAGATACCTCTCGAGATGGATGGAGGCCAACAGGTCCTCTGCATCTGAGCAAGGACCGATGGTTGCCATAGTGTGCATGAGTGCTCATTAGGCTGCGGGTAAAACCGCAGCAGATTCGGCAACAAGAAGACGACACCAGTCTTTCATCTAAGGAGACAAACAAAGAAAATTTGTTTAATTAAATTTTCATTACCCAAAAGAATTACCCATAGAATGCAAGACAACATTAAACACGTTCCAATTTTATAATCCGTCCTAATAGTAAAAGATTTCTAAGATCACACATATTGAGAAAGAGCCAGAACTTTCAGCACTGTTTAATGCATTTTTATATAATGACAGATTTTTTTGTTTATTAAAATTGCTGTAATATTGTTGTCTTGTATCTTCTTGAATAACTAAATGTCATAAAAATGTGTTGAACAAAAGAAATGTCTGATGGTAGCAGTGGGTTTAATGGCCTTTCATGACAGACAGCATTTTTCAGGGGGATGAGATGAAGTCACTGTGACATTCCCAATCGAGGCCATGACCCCACTCCCTAACTTTTTAACCACCGTGACGGAACAAAAATGGAAATCATCAGCCAAGCAATACGAATCTGTAACTTTTAAAGAGTATTTGAGCACTCAAGGAAGTGACCCATCAGAATAAATAAAACACACTCACAATTCATAAAATATAACACAAATATCATATGGAAAGACATTACAGCAAGATTTCCTAAAGCGAGAGTTCACCTGAAAATAAAAAGTTATCATTAACACCATCTTGCCGTTTAAAACTTGTATGACTTTCTTCTGCAGAACACAAAAGAAGATATTTTGAAGAATGTGGATCATTGACAACGATTTACTTGCAGTGGTTTTGTGTCGATACAATTGTCCTGCGTAGAAATAAAGTAATATAGATCTGAAATGACAAGACTGATGATTCTGTGATTACGCCATTTTCTTTACAGGGTAAACTTTAAGGTTAACACTATTTTTAGAAGCCTTAATTCACAGGAAGTGAAATGGTGCTTAAAATCTGTTACACATATGCTCCAAGGACTAGCAACAAGTCTTGAATCAACAAGAGTTGGCTCCGCTGGGCTAAGCCTGGGAAAAATCTGTGTGGGTGGGGCCATGAGAGAGCATGGCATAACTTGCAGACTGACCCTGTGTGAACACATTCGATAAACATTTATAATGTGTTCCACCACAGTAAGACACTTTCCTGATTATGTGTCCCAAAGGTTGATGGCACTTGAGAACACTGGGCTTGCAAGAATCTCAAGGATACAACTGGCGTACTGCCAGTACAGAAAGCCGCCACATTCCATGACACTAAGGAGGGGCGGAGCCTGATGGGTGGGAGTGATGATTGGTTGAACATCTCAATCCCCAAAGGAAGCGCAATACTAAAAGGACTCTCAAACAGGAGGTACTTAAGGGCAATTGTGCATGCCCGCTTTCCAAATCTATTCCTGTAATAAGTTTTCCTTCACGACAAACGTATTGAAGCTCAAAGCACCAAACACAACTTTCAGCTTTGAGGACATCAGCAGGGTCAGTTTCATTCAACGATGCAAAGCCTCCGTAAAAAAGCAGACGTCGAAGGCTGTTAAAAGAGGCTGATGAGTCATTTCCTTTTCTTCCTTTGTCTGGACTCTGTATGCTAACCTTTGGCTTGGACACTCTGATTCACCGGATCCCACTCGGAGAGGGGAGGCAGGAAGCTTGTGAGGCTGACTGATAAAGTGTGACCTGAGGAAAGCCGTGGAACGGCTTCGGGTGTTGTCCTCTTCCCCTGGCAGCAATGCAGAATAACTCACTTTAGCAAGCTGTCATTATGAAAAATTTGCCAACAAGTGAAAAAAAAAATTCTTTCGACGGAAATGTCAATTGACCTAGAGCAAAGAATGTATATTCATTTACATTTCTCAACTTCACACAAAAAAAAGATTCGCTCATTGTTGAGTGACCACACGATTCATGCAAACCCGCATTGTTTAGGGTTGTGGCATACCCTACTGTAACAATATTCACTACCAAATCGGACAGTTTTTGTAAGGGGAAACACAACAGTTGTGTTGAAAGATCAAAACCACAATTTCTGCCTTTTAAACAAAGCCACAACATCACTGATGTGTTCATTCTCAATTGACATGATGTAATCCAGAAAAAAACAGTATGGCCTAAATGCACTCCAAGTCCATATGGATACAAGCTGCCTATATGCCTATGCATCTGTTTGTGTTCTGGATATAAATGTCAATGAATCTTCTTGCTGTCAAGTGGTGTGCTATTGCTTTAATACAGCAGATTTGTGCAATAATTTGTGGCAACCATGGCACTTATTGTTCACATCATCCTAAAAAAGGACAAATCTAGTAAAAGCGTCTCTAACGTAAAGTGTTCCAGATTTAAAGATGACTGTAGAGAGGAAGCAGGGCAACGATCAGCCCCAAAAAATGGACAATGCTCTATGACCACATACTCTCCACAGTGTGCCCTGGGGATGCCGGGGGAAGGGACCTGTAAAGATAAGGACCTTGATGAGTACGGAGACGGTCGCAGACAGGCCTGTTCTCGTAGCTAAACGTCTGGAGAAGGTAACGATGATGGCCACCACCAACAACAACATTTGTCATGTGATTGCCGGGAAAACAGAATGCTGCTCTATCCTCTCCGCCCCTCCTATATTTATCTGGATTGCCGATCTGGGCTTTCTCTGAACTACTGAGTACACAGGATACAGCTGTCCCTCAAACAAAGCCCCCCTCCCAACTCGCTTGAGGTAGAGGAAAAAATTATATTGTCCAGATAAACAAGGAATCATCATAGAAATTGAAAAATCAAGAATTGTAAAACTCTATGAGCATGTTAAACAAAACTGAAAAGCTTTTAAAATAGACACATAACCCTTGTTTCAACACATAAGTACAAAAAAACTGGTTATGAAACAGAGAGGTTCTTCAGATGTTAAATATTCTTTATGGAACCATTAAGTCAAACGGTTCCCCTATGGCATTGTGAAGAATTTTCCTTTTAAGAGTGCAATTGCAACAAAACCATATAATAATCTAAAAATTGCTGGGCTGCTTTCAACTCATGACTAAGTAAAATATAGACAAAAGCAATTAGGTTATAAATTAACCAATGCTGGGATGTTGTTATCCAACCATTGATTAAGAAAACAACAAGCAGTTTCTGGAGTACACAAAAAGGAATCAACTGGGACTAAACAAGATCCAAATGGAAATAAATCACAAGATACATTTACTTGTGCATAAAAATTACGTTTAAATAAGTTTGAAGTCAGTTTAAGCTTAACAGAGAAAAATAAACATATAAAAGTGAAATAATCCAAAAATCCAAGTTTCTATTTCTTACCACACAAACAGTTTGTTATGTATTTATTTAATGAGATCTCCGGCATCCCTATTGCTGATAGCTATTAGTAATTGTATTTTATAAGTTCTCAACTATACATAAATCTTTAAAGAACACATTATTCATTTTATTATTTACCTTTTAATTCGCAGTTCACCTCATTTAAAAAAAAAACTCACATGTAGAGACTCTTTAAAACACGCCTCCCAGTGTAATCTGATTGGTCACACGGAAAAAATCTACTGTGTTTGGTTACAGCATCACCACCAGTGACGAGACGACATCATGTAAATCCAGTTACTTCCGTAAAGGATCACTGACGACACGTCACGGAAGTACCTTGATTACTGTAGTCCAAGACATCTGATTTCTGTTAAAGATAATAACTCGCTTTATCTTAAACTTTGAGTTTTAAAACTTCCAAGATATACAGGTAGTAACATAGACACAAACCCATAAAGGAAATGTAAAATGGGGTTTGGCACTTGAATCATATTCTGCACGTTTGAAGCAATTTTAGAAAAAAAAGCCATGTAACGGCCTTGTGAAATGTTTCTTGATATCAAAATTCCTAGACATCTGTCCTGGCATATAATATAAAAATACTAAGCTATTCTCTGATTCTGCACTTCATAACATCCCCCAAAGTGTAAACCCACCCTTAAATGAAACAACAGGCATTGCATTACATTATATGTATGCAACTAAGCACATTTCCTGTTTCAGATGTTCAGGACAAGCTATTAGTAAATGCAATTAGTGATAATGCATTTTTCCTTGTGATATTTTGAGTAAACAAACTGTTTCACATTGTGTACAGTCACTCGTTTCAACACTCCTTACATTAGTGAGATTGACAAATAAGCATTTGTTACAAAACTCCTTTAGAATAATATTTACAAATGAGTTAAACATATTAAAGTAAACATTCATGAAACACGTTCAACAAATGGAGATTTAAAGAAAAGAAGATGCTCTTCCTCTGAAGCTGATCTGTAGCATGTCTGGCAGGCGTCCCAACACAAACCCACTCAAGTAAAACATGTTTTAGATTTAGAATACTTGCCTGGACAAGTTTTTCTCATAGATGTAAATCCTAAGCATATATTTAGAATAAGAAATGCGGTTTCAAATCCACCGATTCGATGGGAATCACTTGAAACCACAGAGGAACTGAATGCACATCCAAAACGTAAGGGACAGAAAAACACTTCTACAGAAATTCCACAGAAAGACTTTGGATGGCAATCTGTGCTGACAAGGAGAAAAACGCACATTGTGCATTTTCAATAATCTTTCATACTCACACGCACTGTGGACACCAATGCAGAGCTGCTGTTAATCTCGATTTGACAGGAAGTGAAGCCATCAAAGATCCATCTAATAGATGGCATGAACAAACACAGCTAATGTATGTTTGTACTGTAAAGCCACAGCTAATGTAATTCTGTCCCGTGGGAGGAAGGTGAGAACGCACGGGCAGTTTGAAATGGTAAAATGTCTTCTTTGTACGTTGAAACGTTGTTGCATATTATAACAAAAACATCACAAACAGACTATACTGTACAAACGTGTTTATGACCTGTTGATTGCTTTGTTTTGTGGTTTAAGATAGAAGCAAAGGAGAAAAACATCTTTCCATCGCATATCCTACTCAAACATCCCCGAGCTTCCAAAAAGAACAATTAGTGGAAGCTGTAGAGTCAAAAGCAATCTGTGAAAAGCAGGAATCAAGGACACTTTTGGGATGCAGTGTAACAAGATGTGGGGGGTGTATAAATAACAGTGAAGCACTATTGTGTGACACAATACGTCATTGTTCACAACTGGTGGAGGCCGCGTAGTTGAGATGACAGAACACACTTGTGGATTTATATGTTGCACACTTTGCTCAATCACGTATGAGATCTCAGCTCCATCAACGCATTACCAGATCAATTGGTCGAGAATTGTGTTAGCAGGTTCATGGGTTTGATTCTTAAGAAACGCACATAATCATAAAATGTATACCTTTAATGCACTGTCCTCTTGGATAAAAGCATCTGCCAAATGCACTAATGTGATTGGAATTTAATATACCTTCAATTGAGGAAGTCGATCTCTTGATGATACAAAAAGTGCGAAACCTTACATGTGAACACATATGTTGTGCACAAAAATCAGCCCAAAACGTGCATGCATTGTATGTGTAAAGAACTTCTGTATGCAGCCGCAGAAAAAGAATTTGAATAACTGAAATGACAACTATTTATAGGTATGTGTTTAGGTAAAAAGACCATTTTTGTTTCATTGTGTCAACTTCTTTGCACTTTGCAACTGATTTGCAACTGATACTTTGCAACTGATTTGCATTTATTTGCAGAAAATAAAAACTGAAAAATATAACTGAAAATATTTTTCAGATCTTATATTTAGCAAAAAACAAATCCATATACATTTTAAAGCAATACAAAAATAACCACGATGCTGTCAGTTGTGCTGTCAGTCTCTCATCAGTGTTGGGTGACTTTTTGTCAATTCAGAGGTTGTACCGGAATTACCACTTAACATCCGGAAATGAACATTACTTGAACATAAGGAATGGTCCTTCAATTAATAAAATATTAACCTGTAAAAATGAATAATACTTCCCCTCTCTCTCTCTGTGTAAATGGAAATATTTAGGCTAGATTTGAGTACACCTGCATGTGACCATGACTTACTTTTTTACTCCATTGTGAGAAAGAAAAGCTTAGTCCGCTCATAAGAGACATATCGCATACACACAAATTGTACATTCAAATAAGTATTACCATAACTTTGAAGTTCAGAAGAAGTCCAGTGATCATTTCTCAACAAGGACTTATTATAAAAAATACTTGTCGGTGTTGTGAATATTCAATCTGCTCAGTTAATAAATCAAATTCATGTTAAAGAGTCACAAGCAAAAGTGTTTTTCTCTCCATAAATAAAAAAGTGGCAAAGCTTCAAGTGATATACAGTCTTAATGGATATTATATTATATAAAAGCATGTTATTCCTGCAATTCCCCATTGGCTGCTGTTGTTGTGTCTGCACTGAACTTGCAAATCAGCTTGTTGTGTGTTATTCAATTAACACAACAATGTGACATTCAGCAACACAACAACTATCACAGACCTCAGATCTGCACATACATTATATATAGGTGTTATTCAGAGAGAGGTGCTGAGAATCATCTGATCAGTCAACAGTTCTGGATATAGACACTCAACACCACCAAAGCTAGGTTCAAGTATTAAAGTGTGTTATAATTTAAATATATGCACATGCAGAAGAGGACAAACTTAAACTTTGTTATAATAATTTAAAATCACAACTTACCCCAGTTGCTTCTTGTAACACATCTCTCTCTCTCTCTCTCTCTCTCTCTCTCTCTCTCTCTCTCTCTCTATATATATATATATATATATATATATATATATTGTGAGTTTGTATAAATCCAGTAGTTGTTGAGTTGTGCAGTGTTGAGCAGCTGAGAGTTCTGATTGTTGTGTTGGAGGTTACAGTGTTAACAGCGACACTGTAGCAGTGGAGAGAGAGCTCTTAAAGGGACCGCGTCTCTAAATATCCGCCTGGCAAGCCACAAAAACCACAGTGTCAAAAAACATCATTAAAGTGATGTAAATGATTCCTAATGCTCTTTAGATAAATAAAAGTTTTGTTGAGATAAGCTATTGTCCATAAAAAGTGGAAATGGCATTGCATTCTAAATAAATCCTTATAATTATGTTATCTGAAAGGATTTGGGGTGATTATGGGATTTGAGCAGTGAAACTGTGGGAGAAGGCGAAGGGTTCAGATGCTGAATTTCCTTTCCATCTGATTGATGTTGGCAGGAAGTGTTTGAAATGGGAAGCAGGAAGTGTGTGAGACAATAGAGGTTTTGAGGAGTGGTCTCCAGCTGTACACTTATGGAAGAAGAAAAAGGATGCCGTTGTGAAGGAGCGTTCCTTATTGCCAAGAGAAAAAGGAAAGCAGTTCTACTTGGACAAAGACAAACTCCTAAAGAATAAAATGTTTGACGATTCTAAATATTGCAGAATTTCAAATATAGCATTAAAATGCAAGACCAGTTTGCTTTTGATATGTTGAGAAAGCTAAAGATATGCTTAACATTCTATTCTTTTCTATTCCATTCTATTCTACTCTATTCTATTCCGCTCTGTTCTGTTCTACTCTATTCTACTCTACTCAACTCTATTCTATTCCGCTCTGTTCTGCTCTACTCTATTCTACTCTACTCAACTCTATTCTACTCTACTCTACTCTATTCTATTCCGCTCTGTTTTGTTCTACTCTATTCTATTCTACTCTACTCTATTCTTTTCTATTCCATTCTATTCTACTCTACTCTATTCTATTCCGCTCTGTTCTGTTCTACTCTATTCTACTCTACTCTATTCTATTCCGCTCTATTCTGTTCTACTCTATTCTATTCTGCTCTGTTCTGTTCTACTCTATTCTATTCTACTCTACTCTACTCAACTCTATTCTACTCTACTCTATTCTATTCCGCTCTGTTCTGTTCTTCTCTATTCTATTCTACTCTACTCAATTCTATTCTACTCTATTCTATTCCCCTCTGTTCTGTTCTACTCTATTCTATTCTACTCTACTCTACTCAACTCTATTCTACTCTACTCTATTCTATTCCGCTCTATTCTGTTCTACTCTATTCTATTCCGCTCTGTTCTGTTCTACTCTATTCTATTCTACTCTACTCAACTCTATTCTACTCTACTCTATTCTATTCTGCTCTGTTCTGTTCTACTCTATTCTATTCTACTCTACTCAACTCTATTCTACTCTACTCTATTCTATTCCGCTCTGTTCTGTTCTACTCTATTCTATTCTACTCTACTCTACTCAACTCTATTCTACTCTATTCTATTCCGCTCTGTTCTGTTCTACTCTATTCTATTCTACTCTACTCTCTCAACTCTATTCTACTCTACTCTATTCTATTCCGCTCTGTTCTGTTCTACTCTGTTCTGTTCTACTCTATTCTATTCTACTCTACTCTACTCTACTCAACTCTATTCTACTCTATTCTATTCCGCTCTGTTCTGTTCTAATCTATTCTACTCTATTCTACTCTACTCTACTC
This sequence comes from Triplophysa yarkandensis, assembly GCA_033220385.1. Lineage (NCBI taxonomy): Eukaryota > Metazoa > Chordata > Actinopteri > Cypriniformes > Nemacheilidae > Triplophysa > Triplophysa yarkandensis. Next base: position 5,664,472 of record CM065667.1, on the reverse strand, counting down.
AACTCTATTCTACTCTACTCTACTCTATTCTATTCCGCTCTGTTTTGTTCTACTCTATTCTATTCTACTCTACTCTATTCTTTTCTATTCCATTCTATTCTACTCTACTCTATTCTTTTCTGCTCTGTTCTGTTCTACTTTATTCTATTCTACTCTTTATTCTATTCTACTCTATTCTATTCTATTCTACTCTACTCTACTCTACTCTACTCTACTCTACCCTACTCTACCCTATTCCACTCTGTTCTATTCTACTCTACTCTATTCTATTCCGCTCTATTCTGTTCTACTCTATTCTATTCCGCTCTGTTCTGTTCTACTCTATTCTATTCTACTCTACTCAACTCTATTCTACTCTATTCTATTCCGCTCTGTTCTGTTCTACTCTATTCTATTCTACTCTACTCTCTCAACTCTATTCTACTCTACTCTATTCTATTCCGCTCTGTTCTGTTCTACTCTGTTCTGTTCTACTCTATTCTATTCTACTCTACTCTACTCAACTCTATTCTACTCTATTCTATTCCGCTCTGTTCTGTTCTACTCTATTCTATTCTACTCTACTCTCTCAACTCTACTCTACTCAACTCTATTCTACTCTATTCTATTCCGCTCTGTTCTGTTCTAATCTATTCTACTCTATTCTACTCTACTCTACTCAACTCTATTCTACTCTACTCTACTCTATTCTATTCCGCTCTGTTTTGTTCTACTCTATTCTATTCTACTCTACTCTATTCTTTTCTATTCCATTCTATTCTACTCTACTCTATTCTTTTCTGCTCTGTTCTGTTCTACTTTATTCTATTCTACTCTTTATTCTATTCTACTCTATTCTATTCTACTCTATTCTATTCTATTCTATTCTACTCTACTCTACTCTACTCTACTCTACTCTACCCTACTCTACCCTATTCCACTCTGTTCTATTCTGTTCTGTTCTACTCTACTCTACGCTGCTCTGCTCTGCTCCACTCTATTCTGTTCTATTCTATTCTATTCTACTCTATTGCCCTCTATTCCACTCCACTCTACTCTATTCTACTTTATTCCGCTCTGTTCTGTTCGTTAAGAGCAGGCATACACTTCCTCATTAAATATTATTAAAAAGCTATTAACAGAACTTCACACAGGAAAGCTTGGGCTGAAAGTAGAATGTAGAATGGTAGAATGTATCTGCTTGACAGAAGAGTTGTTGAAAGATGTTTGTGGAGTAGCTATCTGCAGGACTAATGCACGGAAATGACAATTCACAAACACACCCTTGTGTTGCTCCAAACTCTTTTGACTTCCATCATGATAATAAAAATAAATGATGCTTAGTAAATATCACAAAAATAAAAAGTAATATCAACTTTATAAATTCTGTTAAAAATATTAAGTAGATTTTTCTTTAGGAGAAAATATTAAAAGAATTGTTTTGATATCTTTCATTTAATTTTTAAATCTTATAAAACAAAATAAGTATTTATTCTACAAATATATATATTTTTAATCTACACCTGATATTTTTATCAGAGTTAATCTGCTTGATTTATCTTTTAAACTTCATACACACAAAATTTAAACCGTATATTTAATTGATTTCACAGTTTAAAATGTACCATCTATCGTGTAAATTGTTTCAGGAAAAATTTCAGTTTAATATTTATAAATGTACTCATAATGTAAAAAAAATCAGAGAAGTATTATTAAAATAACTTATTTTCCAAACTTGCCAGGCCCTTAATCACTTTCACAAAAGAACAGACAGGGTCTTCCTTAAAAACCTTTCATACAACATTTGCATGAAAATGACAGAATTTTCATTGGCTTAATTATTCTTTTAATAAAGGTAAATCATAAGGTAAGTAATAAAGTAAATACACATTCAGACAGATTTTCCACAAATAAATCACAGGTTAAAATCATGTCTCAAAGCAAAAATACATTTATTGATACTTGGTAGACCATGTTATCTTGAATGATTAGTTATTCATACACCAAAAAACTTGAACTCTTATCTATTAAACACATGTCTAATGCAGTCTGTAATGTCATACAGTGAAGGTTTTAAATATCTGAAAAACATTATGTCATTTTGTTCAACCCATAAAAGGAATGTAACATTTAATGAATACATTTAAGGGAACCGTCCTCACTTATATACACACACAGACCGAGAGAGAGTCAGTATGAATTTTAGGTTTCATCATCATCACTGTGGTGCTGGCCTTTCTCCTCACTTACAGCGCTCTCATCAATGTTTTCCAGGGAATCTGCTCGCTGGACGGTCAGATCCGCCAGATTGATACAGGGTAGCGCATTCTGCTCCGGATACCTCCAAGGCTTCAGATTTGGGTCATGTTTCCGCTTCCATTCAGGGTATTTAAGGCAGGCTTTGTAAATCTTTTTCATAGCCTGTGGGGAAAAATAAGAGTTTCAATGCATTATATATGACCTTTTGTACATCTGTGTCCTCATGTTTTACCACCAGATGGCAGCAAAAGCATTTTGATTTACAGCCTCTGAAACACTTGAGGTTTTTTAACACTGATGTATAGAATTTGAGGCAGAGCCCCTGAATTTCACTAGAAAAAGCATACTGAGATAGCTGAAGGGAGACTGGGGCTAGGCTTTACACTGGTTTAACTATGTAGAAAATAGATTTTTTTACAAAGGCTAAGTAGATAAAACAAAAACGAACAGTTGCATTAAAAAACAAAAACGAACAGTTGCATACAGTTACAACATAAACAAATCCTCATAAAAAAAAGTGAATTCTAATAGAAATATTTCTGAGAACTTTATTTTTGTTTCTTGGATACACAAAAATTAAAACAGTATATAAAGAGCTCTGTCCTCCAAAAATATGAATTTGTCATGTCATTTTGTTGTGTAGAGAAACTATTCTCTTCTTCATTAATGTTTAATGTCAAATCACTATATTTTCTTGTTTAAAATGTACTGCAAGATGCATTTTTTCCAAAACGCTATAAATACGAACCTTGTAGCCCTAATGTGATATGTCCTCTCGACCAATCATAATTTGTTCATGGCAACATGGCAATGCTTTAAGATTGTTTGTTTGTTCAATCTTTCAAAACGAGTTCTTTAAACTCTATTAACACTTTTGATGGCTATGATGAGCCAGTAAGACCTACAACTGAGGGTAAAACATGGCAGAATGGACATTTGCACTTACTCAATTTATATTCATTTATGGCAAGACTTGATGTCATACATTTCATGCTATTTTATTATTTATTGCAAGACAAACCCACATTTTAAAACCACAAAAGGAGGGATTTGTAGAGTTTTGGAGATTAAATTAAACTTTGAATTTAAAATCTAGAATACTTTGTCTTATTCAACAATAACATGTTCAGACTGAGCCAACAGATGATTTAAAAGGATCAAATGAATTTGAATACAATGTGTGCTCAGGCTAAAACACATCATTTTCAGAAATCCTTTTAAATGGATTGATCTCATTTTGAATTATTTACTTAATTTCACAGCTTTTAAAATGTAAAAAAAACATTTAAATTTTTTTGTACTTTTTTTGTGTCCATTTTTTTGAGTGTATGTCAGGTCAGGCCAATGTCACATTTAAATAGTGCCCCACATAAATATTTTGCTCAATACAATTCTTTTATTTTTGCTGGAAAAAGTATTGTTTTTGCCACTTGAGTATGTAACATAAAAGGTTTAGAATTATGCACTTGGCAGACATTTTTTTCTTAGTTTACCCAAAAATGACCATTTATTTTTTATATTGTTGACTTGTATGACTTTGTTTTTCTGCCGAAAACAAAATAAGAACGTTGTTAAATGATGGTCGCCAACATTATTCCAAATATCTTCATTGCGTTTTGCAGAACACAAAAGCTAATACAGCTTTAAAATATCAAGAATATGAGTAAATCTTGACATAATCTCTAAAATATATTTGAAAACATGTTCGTCTATTTTATTGAAAGCACACATCATTCTTCATATTGAAAGGCAGTGTGATCTAATAATGCACTGTTCTATTACCTTTGGAGCAACGAACTGTGAGACTCTATTCACCACCCACTTAGGTAAAGACCCTGTATAAAGACAAAGAGTTAAATCAGACATTCTGCTTAAAACATATACAGTAGAAACAAAACTGCAACTTGAAGGAGCATGACCTTACACAAAATAAAACTGTATAAATATACGCTCTACTGACATAAAAAACTAAAGTTGAGACTTAAGTTGCACATGCAACCTATATCAAGAGTCTACTGTACAAATGCTATAAACTTGTGCTTCTGCCCCACAGGTTTAAATCAGCTGGTGCATCATTGCAGCGGAAAACATTAATAATCAAAGCCATCGCCTCAAGCAGCATGGAAAAGATGACATCAGCCAAATCATAAAATATGTCTAAAGAAGAAGTTTCAAAGGCTTCCCACCCTTAATAGCAAAGGAGCAGAAGAGGAATGAAGAGTGACATTGCATACAGCGAACCTAAAATACAGTTTAAATCTAAACACATGCATTTTTGTATGTTTCTAAAGAAAACATTATGATAAAGCAGCAGCCCTTATCAGAGTTGGAATGATTCAGTAGCATGATACAAGCCTGAAACTGTAAACTGTGTAAGTGAAGTGTAAGCACATAGAGTATGGTCCTGCAAAACAAGCATTTGTGTACTTTTCCATCAAAGGAAGGAGGGGTGAGTACATCTGTTGCTAGGACCTCGTATACAGATATTTAAAAGTGAAACATTTTGGAAATTATAAGAAAAGTACACCACTGTGGACAGGAGGGTGGACCAGGGATATTTTGATTTATGCTGTAAATATTTAAGCCTGGCCTGTACAAATGCGATAAATACATACATGTTATACTTACAAAAAATAAAATTAAGACTGATATGTGGGAGAAAATGATAAGCTGAAAGTTCCAAACTCCAGCTGTGGCTAAATGGACCATTCACCCAAATATGAGAATTCTGTCATTATTGACTTTGTTCTTCTCCAGAACATAAAAGGAAGATATTTACAAGAATGATGTTAAATAAAAATGGTTACAAGTTTTTGGTAACCAACATTCTTTCTAATATCTTCCTTTGTGTTTTCATGAGGACAAAAAGTAATTGAGCTTTAAAATAACAAAAATGTTAGTAAATGTTAAAAAAAAAATGTTTTGAGCGAACTATGCCTTTAAAGTTACAATAATATTGTATTTTAGCATAGTTTTGTCTGCAGTGCTTGCAAAGCCTCTAAAGTTCTATACTGCAAAAAGGAATTTCACTGAGCTTGTTTTGTTTTTTAGGTAGAACTATCTAAACTTTCCTAAATATAGACACAATCATATGTGGGGAATACAAAAAATTGTAATCCATAATTTGAGTAGAAAAATACCCAAATTACTGACCAGTTTTATTAAGTACCCATTTAATATTTCTTATTTTTCTTTCTTTACGATGACAGTTTTGTTATTCTGCTAAACTAAACAATCAAATATTATTTATTTGTAAATATTCGTCCTATAAAACAACACAAAAATATTTACTGAAAGATACACATTTCCTAAATGACACTGTGAATAAAGACTAAAAATGTTTACCTCGTGGATCCACTTGTGTTAAGTAATAGAGAGTACAGCAGTTTGCTCCACCGTTTTGGATCAGGTATCCAGTGAGTAAAGACACAGCTCTGACATAATCTTTCTTTGGTGGGTACTCCTGAAAAAAAGCCAAGAATGAGCATTGACTTTCCTAATGCACAATGTTTAAAAAAGTAACAAATAATCAAATATCTTGCCTAAGGTTAACAAATGATCCCATAAAGACATTTTGGAAAGATAAATGGACGCTAGACATGTAATTATTTATTACAACATGAGGATTCAGTCACCCGACCGTTTACTTGATACCTGTCAGACTGTTGCCACTGATCTCCTCTGTTTCAAATGACTCAGGACCTGAAAACTGACCTACATACCAGCTGACACAATGTGCTGGTCTACATTGCTGTGTTTGCCAAAATGTGTAATAAAATCACAACATCTGCATCTTAAAGTCCAGACCAAACACAGACATACCGGGTGTTTGACGGAGTAGTTGATTATAAGATAGTCATTGCCAAGAGGAAGCCATGATCTCATTGTGACAAAGTCTCTGTTCTTCAGTGGATGGGGACATTTCCCTGTAAATTAAAAATACATGCTTTAACGTCTTGTTATACAACTAAAACAACAACCAAGAAAATGAGCACCACTACCTATTTCTCATTTGAAGAGATGAAAATTCTATCATTTCTTACTTGTCATTCAAACCTGTATAAGTTTCTCTCTTTTGCATAACACAAAAGATACTTTGAAGAATGTCCATAACCAATAAATATAAAATATATTTAAAACATATATTAAAATAGGTCATTTACTTCTGTTAACTGACTTCTACAAATAAATAATATTTTTTTGTAAAAATGGTTTATTATTATTAATTAGTAAATTATTATATAAAAATATATGATTTCATGAAATTGTCGTTTCATGTAAACATTGAAGAGTGATTTTGTATGCTTTTTACTTCTGCATTATGTGTCTTAAGTCTTCGCTCACAACCTCTAACATATAAATAATTCATCTTCTGCTTCTTACATTGTTCTGCTGTCTCTGTAAGTGTTTCTCATCACTTTATAAATTATTGGTGATATCCATAAACATATAAGAATGCATGAGAGTTATATAAACATAAATCTTCTCAAAAGACTTTAATTCTTGCAGTTAGCAGCAAAACTTCTCTTTTAAAGGAGTACAGCAGACTTTTTAAACATGAGACCAGATATGGGCATTGAATCAAGCATGTACTGGACAGGTTAAAAGTTGGAAATAACAGCTCGGTGAAGACCAAATAAGTGACTCACAGGAGTAATATCCTACATCTGCATTAACTGTCAGTCGTCCGATATCGAAAGTGTCGATCATGTTTGAGTCCCATTTTTTCCGGTAGCTTGTGTCGTGCAAGACATCGTAGAGCGTTTCTGCTGTCACGTCCTTACAAACGATTCTCATCTGGGAGAAAAAAGAGACAAAGACAAAATTGAGCTTTTTACCTACAGTTAAATGTTCTGAATGTGTCTTTAAAGTGTGAAAAGAATGGCAAATGCAGTACTCCAACAGACAGATGATTAATGAAACTGGGCAGCCTTTATTTACATGATCTTTTCATTTCTTTACTGTTAAAAGTTCTACTTTGGGCACTGTTCATGTTAGGTTAGGATGACTTAAAAGTTGACACAGCAGTTTATGTTACTTGATTCTCAGGGAACTGAGGACTATGGTGTAGATTTATTTCTTTGCGTGTTTCCATCTCACACATTTTTCCGATTCAAACGGCCACCTTATCCTGTTCCTGGGTTGATTGAAGGGTCAGGTAAGCATGAATACATCAAATGCAATGTGATCAGATATTGTATGGCTCAACCACGCAAGCAACCATGTAACCCAATCAACTCTAGCCTGGCATCATTTAATAATTTATTTACACCACCCCACAGCCCCAGCTTGATCAGTCCCACCTAAATTTCAACGGGCTCCTCGGAACAAGTTTTATTTAGTCTCTATGAATGGAATGTCGTCAAAGCCTCCAAAACGTAATTATTGATGAAAAGAACGCATCTGTGCCCTGGAGAGCGACATGAATTATTAAGGAAGGTCTGTCATCTCCTTTCATTTTTTGTGGCCATATCAGAAGACTAAATAATTTCTCCACAACTGCCTGGAATGCCCCTGAAACGGCCCTCATCTCAAGGCCTCGCAGTGGGGGGATTTTAGCCCCCGTTTAAGAGGTCAATAGAAGTTCTCGTTTTTAAAAATGAAAATAAAGTCTCAACTCTGGCAAAGCAGCAGGACAGGCTCAGGTTTCCTCATCTGAGCTCGTTGTTACCACGGTTTTCCGCTCTTAATTTTTCAGCACATCTCATGGGTGCAGTCTGTCCCTGAGAGACGGCCCTTTCATCTCAGACACTGACCTGCTTCACCGTACACTGTGGAGTTTTCCCAGAGCAAATGGCCCGTAACCATATCCCTGTATGTTTTTTGAGGATCTTCTAGGGAAGCGTCTGGGGTGACGAGGCGTCAAGTGTCAAGTCTTCATAAGGTTCCTTAAGTTCTTTGTCAAGATGTAGGGTTTCAAATAACTTAACATCTAAAGACGTCCTACAGTCATAAAAATGCAAATGTTTTTTATATTGACACATTTGACAGAAGACGTCATTGGCATTTTCACATTTTAACAGCATGTTTGTCCGAGACACAACCTTAACACAACATAACACCATTGGAGAACAAATGGCTGGACACTTTATAGCATCTAGGGTGAATTATTTGTTTCAAAAAAAGTTATTTAATGGAGGTTCTTTAGGATTGTTAAAAATGAGGAAAAATGGCCTTCTTATAAGAAGGTTTGAGGAAATGACTTCAATGGTTCTTCTAATGCATGGCTTTGAATAACCTTTCTTAAAGCATATGAGATTTATTTAGACACATCCCTTGGATTGTGTTCCATATGTTTGTAAAGAATTAGTTTTGAATGTAAAAATAAATATAAGACATAAATAAATGGTTTCTTTAAAACTGAATGGTTCTTCTATGACATCACAGGAGAAGAACTTCATAAGCACCTTTCACCTGAAGAATGCATTGGACCTCGTATGCTTTTCATTAGTGTACAGTCCCCCGTTTTTAAACATTTTACAAACTAACTTCTTTAAGTTGACTGCAGAGTGGCATATTCTCAAAATGACGTCATTGGCGTGCGCAGTACTGCTTTCCATGCCAGGCAGTTTAAGATTGGCACAAACGTGACACAAAGCTTCACACTTCTAAATGAGATGAGCTCTTGCCTTGAGTTTCTGGACGCTTTTGGACTCCTCATCTCGACACCACACCGTCACCCCTCCTTTATTATACCGGGCGACCCATCCATGTTGACTCTCACACTGATCTCGGAACGATAGAAAGTCGGTGTCGTCCGGTATCTGGACTGGCATCTCTCTGCTCCTCTCGTGAATCAGACGCTTAAAGCGGTGGTATACTGGCATCAACCCCGTCCGTCCGGTTCTGGATGTCTGAGTCTAAAGTAATGTGTTCGAGTCCAATCACACTCTTGGGTTTATGGCAGCTGTGTATTCCGGGATGTGATGTATCATGCAGCAGGTGTACTGCATCCCCTCTGTAGTGCTGTAATAGAGAGAGAGAGAGAGAGAGAGAGAGAGAGAGAGAGAGAGAGAGAGGTAGGAGAGAGAGAGAGAGAGAGAGAGAGAGGGACAGAGAGAGAGAGAGAGGTTGGAGAGAGAGAGAGAGAGAGAGAGGTAGGAGAGAGAGAGAGAGAGAGAGAGAGGGAGAGAGAGAGAGAGAGGAGAGAGAGAGAGAGAGAGAGAGAGAGAGAGAGAGAGAGAGAGAGAGGGAGAGAGAGAGAGAGAGAGAGAGAGAGAGAGAGAGAGAGAGGTAGGAGAGAGAGAGAGAGAGAGAGAGAGAGAGGGACAGAGAGAGAGAGAGAGAGAGAGAGAGAGAGAGAGAGAGAGAGAGAGAGAGAGAGAGAGAGAGAGAGAGAGAGAGAGAGAGAGAGAGAGAGGGACAGAGAGAGAGGGACAGAGAGAGGTAGGAGAGAGAGAGAGAGAGAGGTAGGAGAGAGAGAGAGAGAGAGAGAGAGAGAGAGAGAGAGAGTGGGGGGGGGAGAGAAGGAGAGAGAGAAGGAGAGAGAGAGAGAGAGAGAGAGAGAGAGCGAGAGAGAGAGAGAGCATTATATAAGTAAAGCATCACATTACCAGCATGTCGTTTTTCAGGTGGAGCAGAGCAGTCTACAAGGGATTATTTGCTCAGACTGACTGATGATCCATGGATCAGGTGTCATGTTTGTCAATTCGAAGGATTTCTTTTCCTCGGTTGTTTTGTTTTAACCTGTGCAGGTGTGGAGCCCGGATCAAGCTTCTACTGTTTCATTTCAAGACTCTGGTCTACTCGATCCCACTGCCTCACGTGCCCGCTAAAAGGAAAAGTCCTCTGCTTTTACAGATTAACAGCTCATGGTTTTGTGTTCTTTGGAAAGTCTTCGCGAAGCCGGCAGAAATGTTTTGTCAGAGTTTTCACGAAGCACTGCAAGTTCAGGAGCAAAAGATATTCAAAAGAAATAAGACCCTCAATGTCAATTGAACTGTAAAACTTCCCTTTGCTATAAAAGAATATGAATGTTGTGTTTGGATATGGATGGGAGGTTCATAAAATGAAAATTCATTTGTATTTGACATTTTGGAATTGCATTCGTAAGCTTTGAAATGCAAGTGACAATAATTTATGGCTGGGCTTTTTGCAGATTGCTATTTCAGGCCTTATGCCATAGCACAGCATCAAATAAAACAGCGTTTTAACTGGAATTGTGCATGGACCTCAAATAAACACAGTGTCACTCACATTAAAGAACAAAATCAGTATTTTAATTTCTTGTTATTTGTATAGTGCTTTTCACAATACGACACATTGTATCAGATTGTATTAGTAAATAAATAGTTCTTACATTTAGCAAATATATTGTGCCTTTTAATGGATCTCTAGGGTCTTTGCATCTCTTCGCAGGTGCAGGTCATCTGAAATCTTTACAACAGACGAGAATGCGACAATTTACTTGCATTAGGACTGTCCTATAAGTGCCAATTAATATATAACTCAGTCATTGAAACCCCAGTTAGTCATTTTTTATATACAGTATTCTACACAAAATCATACTATTCATAAAGAATATAGCCTTGATCTAAAAATATGTCATTATTATATTTAATATTGACTGATACGGTCATGACAAATATGGAAATCAATGTGAAATATGCATAAAATCAAATGTTGATTCTCAATAATTATATTTTTAACCTTTATCCGGGTTTTCACAGACAGAGTTCCTCTGTATAAACTTTCTCAGGCCTCCACCATTAAAGACTTTTATTTTGGATTATTTTGGTCCCTTAGGATATTAAATCTTTAGAAACATAAGGGATGTTCTTATAGTCATGAGAGGGCACTCATGAAACCTTATGCAAAATATGTCTGCTATATGACCTTTTAATATACAGCCAAGGAAATAACTAATAGACAATTTCACAGACAATTTGTTAAGGTTTTCTGAATTTGATATGTATGGCTTTTTGTTTATGTAAAATATTTAGTTTTAATGCTTAAATCTGTGAACTCCTAAAACTTTTTCTCCCAAATAAAAAAAGTGAAAATATTATTTCCAATTGCATTTATCTTAAGTTTATATTCACTTTTAGGCAATACAAAAGTTACATTTATACATGTTTAGAAAAACATTTTGTACAATTATTATAATCATAATAGTGTACATATCTGGGATCAATGTTTCATTCAAATATTTATTATTCATATTTAGACATATTTAAATAATTTATAAATATTGTTTTCATGTCTATTTAGAGAACTTTGTCACTTCTATAGTTTGATTTTGAATGCAATGATACATTTTACGTTTCCAGTCAATTTTAATATTCATAAATTAACATATTAATTCAATTATAGGCAACAGTGTGAACGTGCAAACATCTCTTAATTTCCAAAAACGTACTAAAGACTTCGGAAAGGTTTTCCTATGACATAAGCATATAAAAGCATTTTTGGAAACTGTATTTCAAGGTGCAACATGCTCAGCACTGCTGTATTTACCTTGAAACAATGCCACATTTAATGAGCTGTCCTGAGGTGTTTCACTAAACTGTATTATCTCCTGTGTGAAATGGACCTTAGAGTCTTCCAATTGTCGCCTCACCATCCATCTTCTGCTTTTAGGCTTGTAATCTCCAGCTGTCCTGACCTTAAAGGCTTTACTAAGTGTGTTGCTGGAATGTCTCAAGATGATCTCAGTGTTCTCTCTCATGTGGCAAGGTCATTGGATCACACAGGCTTTCCTCATACTCAATTCTATGTATGGTTCGGCCGCACAATGACTCACAGTAGTCTGATTCAGTGGGGTTAAACCAGGCAGTTTGTGATGTGTGCTTATGACACACTCAAACATTGCAGCCACTGTAAAACTACTCGCTATGAAGTGCACTAAGCTGTAAGTGGCTGGGGGAACTTTATCTTCGTTCAGTTTGAACTACTCCATAGAAGTCATACATACACATATTAAGAAACAGAAGGCATGTAAGAGCACCGTTTGTTGACCCTTTCCCTTGAGGTTTGAATATGGGAAACCTGATCCCCTGTCAGTTACAGAGCTGAACAAATACAATCCTGCAGGTTTATTCAAACATGCTTTATTGTAGTTCACGCGTTTGCTGAGTAAAGTTATTTTATTTACTTCCAACCGCTGGCATTCTTATTGCAGTGTCAAACTTAAAAACATTTTTATACCATATGGTTATCTTGTGATAGTTCACTTCACCATTGAGTCGCCCTCTCAGGCATTTAAAACCTATATGACTTTCATCCGCAGAACACAAAAAAGATATTTTGCAGAATGTTGGGAACTGGAACCCTGTTTGGTTGCTAGGATACCAAACTCCGAACTATAAATCCCAAAAAATACTACTAATAAGGAATTATTACTACACTGGTAACTGCACCAACAGTTTTTTACAAACAGAAGAACTATGACAGTCCCACTATTTAAACAAAGATGCGCAACTCTAATGGCATGTCTATTACTCTGGCATGTAACTTGATGTATTAGGACTCATGATAAATGGGATTAAACGCAATATTTCACCTCAAAGTGTCATAAACATATTACACAAGTCAGGAAAAATGCTAAAAAAAAAAGGAATCATGGCTAGAAGACATCATGGCACTATCCTAAGCACAGTTTGGATCATCTCAGAATTGTCTAATCCAGCTGACCACTTCAGCAGCTAACTGATTGGACCGGAAAGATGCTCTCAGGTTGTTTATTTTAAAGATTCCACTCAACTTATGGAGGAACCATGGGAATTTATAGTTATACACAAGCCACCTGCATTGCATTGTGTCTATGTCTGTATTATAAACATTGCTAACCAATTTCAAAATCTTTTGTCCAGTGTCAATGCTCTGACCTTTGCTTGTTTTCTGACTTTAGTTGGAGTATGAAGACGACGGGTACTCCATGAAAAGTAAAAACACACAGTTAATAGTTTTGATCCTGATATGAAAAAGCTGATACATGAAGTTGCATTGACATTTTTTTATATATTAATCTGTATTCTGTTGCCACATGAGTGCTGGATCAACAATGGAAAGAACTAATGATAGAGGAACATTGAGGAACACACAGTACTTCAAATGGGAGGTCTTTAAATGAATAACATTTGTCTCAAATCTCTTGATGTGGAATGCACAAATGACTCTATTCTCTTAACTGGGCATCTGAGGTATCAAAATTCAAAGGACAAATGGGTATTTCTTCTCCCGCTGAAGGTTTTAGTGCAAAGGAATGTGTGCGTCTCAGGCTGTAGCTGAGCTGAACGTTAACACTAGGCCCCATGGCAACTCCTGGACACGGTCATAAAACGTAATAGAAGAAACAGACCTCAACAAGGTAATGTGCCATATTTTATCTCTGACATGAAATAACAAACATGGAATAAAGCTCACGTGAGTAGATCAGGTTGTAAATCAATATCAGTACAGATGTTTTATTTTAGCTGGAGAGATACTTTAGTCGCATTAGACACTTTTGACATTTTTTATTGTCTTCTTGATTTTTTATGGTTTTGCTGGATAAATACAGACAATACAGTGAATGTAAGACATCATTCACTGAAATGTGAAAACGGGTGATGTATTCCATAGATCCCAACATAAAAGATTTATATTTATTATGTTTGAACCGAGGGATAGAAAAACAGTTTAGGAAATTTGTGGTTTCCCAAACCTTCATAGAAAAGTTGTAAATGGTTGTCTGGAGATTTATTTTCTATGAAACCAGCAAAAAACTGAGCATCCTCAACATTGTCTTTATCATATTTGTTCATTTATTTATGCTTAAAATGTTTAATTTGTAATGTTAATTATTAAATCTATAATCAGCAAAGCAAATATATAACTACTATCTGGCACCAAGCTTTAAAAGAGACAACTCACCAAAAAAAGTGTGGTCCATAGCATCAATTCATAAACCTTTAGAAATGTTTTTATTCTTTTGAACAGTAAAGAAGATGTTTTGAGAAATGTCTGAAACCAATCAGTCATGGACCCCACTGACTTTAAAAGTTTGGTTACAAACATACATCCAAACATTTTCCCATTCTTTTCAGCAGAACAACAAAATCTTTGCAGATGTCACTTTTGGGTTAACTCTCCCTTTCAGAAACATTTTTTACAGAGACCACAAAGAGATACAAATGGATCACATTTTGGATAAATGTCTTATTCAAACAGTGCTTTGCCATGCTGCGTGTAGGATATGATATTCCACGTGGCAGGGATGTGTCCCATTATGGTCCACCGCAAAAAAATGCAGCATCCTGGTCCCTGCTGGTTTTATGCAAGTAAAGCAAATCCACATCAGAACATTATCCCATTATGGTTTACGTGAGCTCTGTAGATGTTCCTGTTATTTGATAAACTTCAAAAAACAAAAATAATTTGTAAAAGAAAGGCTTTACTGCACACGCAGTGCAATGACACGAAATCCCTCACCGACACTTTGCTCACAACAAAATACCACACAGCTAATGGAGCATTGGGCCGGCCCAAAGGGGATGAGGAGTCATTAACCATCACTACTGTAGAATTATATGAAAATGGAAGACTAGACTCAAAAATAAATCCAAGGAAAAATAATTGAAGTGAATACTTTCGAGGTCAAGCATGACATTTTATTCATGTCCCATTCAACACAAGTATGATCCACCTTATAGAAACGTATAGACTTTCTATGCAGAACATGTATCTCTGGTAGTTGTTAAACACTGATTTAATTTAGTTTCTCTGTAAGACTTACTTATAACATGTGTGAGTTTGTTTAGGATTTGAGGTCATAAAAACACCAAACAACTTCCACATTAGATGCTGAAGCATTTAAGTACCAGGTGGTATTTAAATGTCACCATGTCCAGGAGAAATATCACATGGTTATGGTTCTATTTTCTCTAATGTGATCCAACTGCATTACAAACCTGACCTCTTTTATTGTGTTGTTAAAGTTGATTGGAAACAGGTTCTGAATAAAGGCATTTCTGTAAATGCACAGATGCAAAACGAGTATATACATTATCAGACAAAAAGATAAAAATATCTTTAATAGTATTGCTTGAATTTGTTTTCCATGAAAGTCTGAAAATGCTAAGAAGAGACTGTTGTATATGGCCAATGTTGATAAATGTTTTATTCTACTGAATACAAAGAGGTGGGTGTCGCAGATGTTTTGACAAAGGAAACATTTGGAGTGAAAAGATTTGTTGTTCCAACCTGTTCATGTGTGGTATAAAAGAATGTTTTGATAAATGGACTGTGTGAATTTATCACTTCTGGAAATGAATAGTGCTCAGTAAGCGAAAAGTGAAATCTTTTGCTTTGGGTGTTATTTTAAAGGACAAATATGCTCTAAGCATTGGCAGGGCGGCATAAAAAGAGTGAAATGTTTCCCTTGGGACTTCTTTTTCCTCATGACTATAATTTAAAACTGAGATCAGCTTGAGCTCAGCAAGGAGAAAACCTCAAGACCCAGATGGGATTTAATAGTTGATTGGTGTGCGAATCCTAAAGACCCCGATAAGCTATTTCTTGAGCACCTACACTTCTTGAGAAAGTTGTTGGAATTACTTAATTTTATTAAGTACACTGCTTCGATGTGATTAAATGAAGTATTTTTAACATAACTTATGTTAAAGAGAAATTATGTTGAAAATTGAAAACGTATTATAATAGGTATGTGATATTTAATCGTGTGTAGCTAATGTACTTCCAATGACCCATATTTGCAGTATAATTCACTTAAACAGCTGCATTCAAAGAAACTAAAATAAGCCCACAACATCCAACAAGTTGACACAAATAAAAAACAGAAGAACAAGTGCATAAGTGTTTTATGTGTTTACATTGTGTCAATCAATCCCAACCTCTGTATTTTAGGAGACATTGTGTAATTGAATCTTTTTAAATTACACAATGAATCTATTATGAGTTATTGATTGTTTTATCACAAAGCCAGCTTGCAGAGTGATCAATGTCTTATTTTATAGGTATTTTAATGAAACTTTCACAGCATGGGGCTTGGTAAGATTAAGTTGCATGATAGTAAATGTCTTCAAATGTAATCTTTTAAATCTCATTGCTTTGGAAGACATAAGGTCAATTCAACTTATTTCCAAAAAACTACAATGGTTTATTCCATACATTTTATATTTATAATCACTCTTCCCTTTGTACCCATTCATCTTTATGAAGTACAAACTTAGTGTCATGTTGCTGTACCTCCCCACAGCTCCTCCCAGACCATGAGGGGTCCAGCTCAGTATTTAAAGCAGATGCTGGTGCATGAAGCCCCGTGCGCGCACAGAGTCCGAGATGAAGCGCTCAACTCTCTCCGCTTTGGCGCTCGCTTTCATAGCGACAGTGTTTGCCGCAAAATCTCCTTACCAAGCCGTTCTTCAACACAGCAGAATACGAGGGAGACCTCATGGGTAAAGGGCGCTTTATAAACTTTACATTTTTTTAAAGAAAAAAAGTTTTCAAACTGTAATTGAAAGTTTGTGCACGTGTGCGTGAAGTGCGTGGGTCACTAATGTTTGTGTGTTGCAGCCCAAATGTTTGTGCCATGCAGAAGATTCAGGGGACGGATAAGATGTACTTCACCAACTGCAAGCAATGGTATCACCGCAAAATCTGTGGCAAACCCACGTAAGTGACCTGTTAACTAATTTGACTAATAGCACTTTATTCTAAAGCAGGGGTTTTCAAACTTTACCCACCAGGGACCCCCAAATATGATGGACCATGTATGAGGACCCCCTTTCTTAAACCTTATACAAATATAAGATTAAAATTCATAAAGAAGCATTTCAACTATGTTTGATAAATAGGGTGAGAATATGATAAGATATATTACATTGTTGTCTATGATATGAATAATGTCGATTGAGATTTTTTTTAATTAAACGCAATTTTTCTTTCCAAAACACAATGTGTGAGACATGTAAAAAATTAATATCATAATTTGTTTAAAAGAAAACTGATGTGTACATTTGCGATGTAAAGATTTTCTGGGGACCCCCTTGAGCATTTTGGAGGCCCCCTTGGAGGTCCCAGGACCCCAGTTTGAAAACCCCTGGACGAAAGTGTCATGCATCTTATATTTCTTTGCAAAATTGTCTTTCCGTCTCTGTTTTACTGTGCAATGCCCTTTTTAACATTATAAGCTGGAAAATAGTTTGCTATTGGCAGTAAGGGACCATTTCTAGTTCATTCGTGGAGCCAAATAAAATATGAGAGTAAATGATGAACATGAAACTAATGGGATTTAAAGGATTGCAATAGCCTCTCCGATTCAATTTTCTGTAATTTGTCATGATTTACCATTATATGACAAATGATCAAATGTGATATTGGACAGGTTCGGGTCAGCTGATGGGCTGTTTTTCAAAGTATATGTGGAATAAGAGCACTTGTGGAAAGTGTGTTGGGGATTTCTCAGTGTCACTGTCGAATGCTGGAGTAGTTTCCCTGTGCCATGGAGGAAATGTCTCGTAAAAGTGTTAATACATTTAAGTCAAAGTTCTTTAAATGTTTGGCGTGTTGTCATTTGTATAAAGCCTTCTTTATTTTAACTACTCCTAGCCATAGTCTGGAAAGTTACCGAACTTTATTGTAACATGCTTGGTTAAATAAGTTAAAACCTTTCATATAGATATTGAAAACATTTAGTTTCTGCAGTCTGTGAATCTGGATTAATAAACATTGTTTAAGTTACAAATCGAAGACTGATTTTCTTTTTCTATCCGGCGGCTTAATAATAGATCAGCTTGTAGGGTATTTAAGTTCAACTTGACAGTATTGAAGAGTGCTGTGCAGCAATGGCAAACATATGTCTTCTGGTAATTGGTTTCAGTCCTTGCGGGGTTAAATAGCTTAACATCAAGCGTAGTACATTTATGTCATGCAGACAAATCTCACTGCATTTCTAACTCAAAGCTGTCCAATTCGCCAGGATCTGGAACTCAGTGACAACTTGAATAGAGGTTCTGTTTGACTGACATCTACCCAATTCCCCCTTAGGGAAAAGGGTGTGATTTGGTGAAAATTAAACATTCCATAGACACTTGAGAAGGTGCAGCATCTTTAGCTTTCAGAGTATATAAATATAATGACAGGGATTGAGTTAATGAAGATATACATGACAGATTGACACATTCAGTAATGGTCATATGAAAAACAGTCTGTATGTTGGGGATATTGAAGGTCAAATATGGTTATACTGTTTAATGTTTGAGTCTGGAGTTTGTCATGCAGTCTGTTTATTTGTGTAAAGGCAGATGGCAAGATAAAAAAATTAACGGTAGGTCACTTACATAAGATGTATGGGATATTTAATTTTCCTTTATATTTATAAACACCTTTTGAATGTGCTTAGAGAATACCTAATTTGTATAATGGTTAAGGAATTTTAAGGATAAAGAATGTTTTTGGTTTCTTAGTTTAATTTCATGCGTGTAACACTTTGATCAGGTTAATTTAAAACAAATGCTTCCGTTGGAAAGAAACTTGTTTATTAATCCTCCAGATTTTTAACAGAGTTTCATTCATTGCAATTCTCAGGGAAGCAAAGAGGAAGTCAGGGTTGCTTTAGGTACTTGAACATTTTTAGGAAATGAAAGTCTTAGGAGAGTCTTCTTGACGATCTAACATCCCCAAACACATAGAAATCATTCAGCAGTTACCAAATACTTTTCTGTACATCTAAAGTGTTGCAGTCAGAATATTGCAGTAACAGGATGAGGCTTTCTCATGAAAGCACAATGTTGGATTCTGAAGTTGACTTGATTTATATTTCTTTGGGGGTTTTAAGGTTTGGGGTCAGAGGAGTATGGTTGAAACAATTGCACTCTTTATATGGTTGGTTCATGAAGGTCAGTGCTGTAAAACAGGATGTTTCCAGGTCACTTAAGGAGAGACCAATAACTTTTTTACCAATAACTCTCTAGTGTCTTCATTTTGCTTGCCATCTGGTCCATAGACTTTTAGTAAATATCTGTTATATTACGCAGTTAGACTGTTGGGTACTTTATATCTTTAAGATTGCTTAAAATTGTTGAAGGATAATCAAGAATGTTGTGGAGAAAAATATCTATTAAATTATTAAATTATGTCCAGTTCATAAACCTTTTAAAACTTGTAAAATGTTCTTAAGGGAATCGTGTTTCTCATCTTTTTATTTTGGGAAGTGAAATCAAAAATCCAAAAATCATGAACAAGCTGGCCTTCCATACTCTAAATATAACATCATTATTTGCGGTAATAACACTTTCACAATACTTCTTGGGGATATCTTGCCACACCACTTGTTCGTCTATAGTGCACAAAACATAAATCATGATGGCAAGTTTATTTTTTCATAAATCCATGACTACCCTCTTTGTTTATGTTGGCAGAGAACAAACAGGAGTTGAGTTACCATCTGTTTTGATAATCAGTTCAGTCTGCGTTCCAGCTCTGTGTGTTTTACAAGTCTACACCATCCCTTAATGTCAGGATTGTTGTCTTTGTTTAGATTTACCTTCTGGTTTTCACTGTAAAATGCTAACAATTTGGTGGAATTTACATGTAAATAACCTATGTGAAATAAAAATAAAATTAAAGAAATCTATTAAAGCACTTAGATCTTCCGTAGAATACATATATATTACAGTTTAGTATATTCTGCCATACGAAATTGAATTTTAAATAATAATAATAATTAGCAAAATTGAGACCTTTGCTGGTGCTGATAAAAATGAGGATCAATCATATAGATATAAACTATATCATCCATTGATCAAAAAAAACAATTCTCTGCATAAAGGCAACATGCATAAAAATCTGTCAATCTACAGTCCCCTTTATTACACCTTTGCTTGGTGGTTCCTCCTAATTTCCCGTTGTTTACATTGGCAGCAGCACATGTCTTCAAGCTATCCCCAAGGAGTTTCCCCTGGCCGTCGCTGTACCTCTAGATTTTTCTGCTACCAAAGGAAATTAGATTTTATGATCTTCTAAGAGCAACTCAAGCATATAACTATATTTATCATGGAAATACTTGGCAGGATATGAAATAAAGATGTGCAGTGTTGAGCCACATGAGTCGAAAATATGAATATGAGCACTTCATTAGTCGTTTCCATCACAGACATAGAGAAATAAAGACATGATTTTCCTTACATGCACTTCTATTTCTTCATAACATTCTTTAACATAAAAAGACAAAGGAAAATAGGGGGAAAGAAATTAATTTATTATTCTGTTCAGGCTTGAAAATTCCGTTTTTTGTCTATGCAGGGTGATCAGCTATGAGTGTTGCCCTGGCTTTGAGAAGGTTATTGGAGAAAAGGGTTGTCCAGCAGGTAAATTTATTTTGTTTGATAGATTTTCACTCCCAAATTGTCAAAAACAAAGTATGGTCGAATGCCTACCACTATATGCTAAGCTGGGAAGCCGTTGGCATCAAAAGTTACAGTCTTTAGGTAAAAAATATATCTTAATGTTCCCTAGAGATACCGTTAGTGTGTTAGACAAATTTGGAAAATGTAGACAGCGCTGATCGAACGCTGGTCCAGAATAACCTTATGTTTCAATTTTTTACACTAAACAAATTCAACAGTTTGAGCATTTCTAAATATCTTTAAGATTGTATTATACAAAAAATCTGATAAAAATGTACTTTTTCAAAGCTCTACCTTTGGCGAACATCTACAAAACCCTGGGTGTGGTTGGAGCCACCACGACTAAAATGTACTCTGAGAGAGCGAAGCTCCAGGAAGAGATTGAAGGTCCTGGTAGCTTTACATTCTTTGCTCCCAGCAATGAGGCTTGGGCTGCACTTCCCACTGTGAGTTTGTAGGATCATACAGAACGAAAAATATTTTTCATTCCTTGTCAATCACAGTTCTCAAAGTCATTATTCCTTCACGCCCTGCTTAAACATTATTTGACAATGTCCTGTAGGAAATTCTGGATGCCCTGGTGAGCAATGTCAACATTGAGCTGCTCAACGCTCTTCACTACCACATGGTCAACAAACGGTTGACCTCAGATGATCTTAAGCATGGTGCAGCCTTCCCATCCATGTATCAGGACTTTGATGTTCATATCCACCACTATTCTAATGGAGTCAGTAAAATCTACTTCTTTAATCCACTTTGTTTAGATTTTCTCACCGAAAGTATGCTGTTTAATTTACATTTGGTTAGTGCTTTGGAGCGTCGCATGCTGACTTGCTGAGTGTGTTTATTCCAGGCCATATGTTTTGTTGCAGATTGTGACAGTCAACTGTGCAAGGCTTGTGAAGACAGACCAGCATGCCACCAATGGAATTGTGCACGTCGTTGACAGAGTTATCACTGCCATCACTAACAACGTCAACTCTATGATTGACACAGACGATGAACTGGACACTCTGCGGGTAGATCTGTTTTTTAAGGGTTGAAGGTCTTTGCTGACTTAAAGATACAGTTCTTCCAAAAATGAAATTGTGTCATAGTTCACTCACACTCATTTAAATCTATGTCTTTCTTCTGCAGAACACAAAATAAGATATTTTTAAAAATGTTGGAATTTGAAACCCATTCACTTACATTGGTTTTGTGTCGAAGTGGGTGCCCCTGCTGTGCGGTTACCAACTTTCTTAACGATATCTTCTTCTGTGTTCTGGAGAAGTAATAGTCATAATGGTCTTAATGACACAGGAGTAAGTAAATGATGACAAAATGTTCCATTTAGAGCAAACTATTTATAGTCAATGTTTGTTTATGATTCAGACTGCCGTCGCCGCAGCCGGTCTTACCGCTTTGCTGGAGAGTGAAGGCTCTTACACAATATTTGCTCCAACCAATGAAGCCTTCGAGAAGATTCCTCCAGAAACACTGACCAGAATTTTGGGAGACCCAGTAGCTCTCAAAGGTATATTTTAAGGGGTGGAGCTAACTAAACATTGTATGGTATAGAATCAGTTTCATAGTTATGTATAACATTGCATTTCTGTACATAGATCCTCCTTAATATCACATATTTCACCTATAAGGCCTTCATTAACCAATATAACATGTCCCTTTTCCACTTTAGATCTACTGAATTATCACATTTTGAAGAACCTTCAGTGCTCAGAGTCCATCGTGTCTGGAACACCTCTAGAGACCTTGCAGGGCACCGTGCTGGAGGTCGGTTGTGACGGAGATCAAATGACCCTCAACGGCAAAGCAATCATCACAGAAAAAGATAAACTTGGAACTAATGGAGTCATTCACTACATCAACGAACTTCTAATTCCTGACTCAGGTAATCCTTTGAACAGCACGTTTAAAAAAAACAGCTATGGATGTTTAATTTATTTGCTTCTTCGTCTTCAGCCAAGACTCTTCTGGAGCTTGCAGAGGGATCAGTTGTTACCACATCCACAAAACTTCTATACGACGCTGGTTTAAATGACCACCTCATCGGCTCAGAGGCTGTTACGCTGCTGGCCCCTCTGAATGATGCATTTAAAGGTTGGATTACATTTTCTTTAAAAACTGAAACAAGACATATTTATTTTTGCTGTTAATAAATGATTTGTGTGTAGGCAAAAGCTTGACAATGACACCTGACATAAAGAAACTGCTGAGGAACCACATTCTCAAGGGGAAGCTTTCCTCCAAAAGCCTTTACCATGGACAAGAGCTGGAGACTCTCAGTGGATTGAAGCTTAGAGTGTTTGTGTACAGAAATGTAAGTATGCATATGGAATTTATCGATAATGTAACAATCATGCTTACTATGCTAAAGAAACCAATACAACAATAAAACACCTTTAAGTTTTACTTTACATTCTTTATTTAATTTCATCAAATGATTCACAATTTGTTGAAGCTGGCGGTAAGCATGATTCAGTTCTTACTAAGTTCTCACATTTCTGCTTTGTAATGGAATTCACAGACCACCGGAAACCTCTCCTTTGGATCACCTTAACTTTTTCCACAGCCCTCTTTGTTCATCAGACTTCATCAGAATTGTTTTAACAACTTTGCTGACCAGCTCAACCAGTAACCTCTTTACTTGCATGGCCTTTACAGAACCTGTGTATTGAAAATGCTTGCATTGCTGCCCATGACAAAAATGGCCGCTATGCAACCATGTTCATCGTTGATAAGCTCCTGACGCCCCCCATGGGAACCGTGATGGACGTCCTGAAAGCAGATAATCGGTTTAGGTGAGCAATCAATTACTTGCGGAATTAATGACACAAAGAAGATATTTTGAAGAAGGTTCTTTGAAAAAAATGTGCTCCCCATTGACTTGTTTTGTGGCCATATAGTAGGAGTGAATGGGGACCAATGGTTTTGATTGCAAACATTTGTCAAATATCTTTTTTGTATTTTAAAGGGGAAACTCATAAAAGGTTTGAGTAAATTAATAATTTTCATTTAGGGGTTAACAACCTCTTATAAAATGGCCTAGAGGTGTTTATGGGTGTCTTAAACACCAGAAGAACACAATCTTAAGCAAGAAACATGATAGCTCACATATTTATCTATAATTCCAATGCACAAATTCCCCCCAAAACAGTGTGTAACTGTTTTCCTAGGCTTATCTAAAGCACTTATGAAGCTGCTGTTTCTCACCAACGTCAATAAACCTCTTGAAACCAATTTTCTCAGTGATCACATTGCATGTTCTAACTTGAGGCTGTGTTTATCATATATTTAATGGACTGAGTGGAATTCGAGCTGTCAGTTATTGCTGTTTTATAGCTTCGGGATATACCACTAATCATTTGCTTTAATGAACTTTCATCCGTACAGCACCTTGGTCGGCGCCATTCAGAGAGCAGGCCTCACAGAGCTCCTCAACAAAAAAGGAACCTACACGTTCTTTGCCCCCACTAACGGTGCTTTCAGCGCAATGCCCCAAGCTGACCTCAACAAACTCATGAGTACTGACTTTCAATAATTACTCTCGTTTCAACACATTCTTTAGAAAAACAGATGTTTAAATACAAATGGTTGGATTTGTTGCTGTGGGAGTTTTGTAAGAAAGTTTTCCTTGCATGGCTTACAGTACATCTGTTGTATTTTTGTCACGTTAGGAGATCCCAAGGAGCTGGCCAACCTTTTGAAATACCACATTGGTGACGAGTTTTTGGTCAGTGGCTCGGTGACCTCACACACCCGACTGAAGCCTCTTGTAGGAGATAAACTGGAGTTAGGCATGGTAAGAACTCAAAAATGCCATCGCTGTTGTCTTACTGGCATTGTTCATTCAACTATCTTCATTTTATTGATATGATTTCTTAATATAATTTAATATATTTAATTAATTAATTTTTGATGTTTTTCACACAGCGTAATTCCACAGTGTACGTGAACAGAGTGCCTGTGATTGAAGGTGATATGATGGCGACCAATGGAGTTGTACATGCCATTGATACGATCGTAAAGCCACTGCGTAAGCCGGCAATTAATTTTTGAAATTTTTTTTTGCTTTTGAGAAGAGATATTTCAGGACTTTATAAAAGCATAAAATTCTCTTTATAATACTCTCTATTAGCTCCTAAGGTGGTAAGTGACCAGGCAGTAGGGTCGGAGCTCAGAAGGGCCTCTGCTTCCTTTAAGGTGTGTAATGTCTATATGAATTCATTTTTTCATTTTTGTTTATTTATTTGTTATTTATGGCTGCGCTTTACTTTAACAGCCTTTAAATTGTCAATGCCAATATAAGTAAACACAATTTTACTTCTTTCACATTTTCAATTGTAGGCTGGATCTGAGGTTATGAGAAGCGGTACGTATTGAATGCATTTTGTAATTTTTTTTTACAAATATGTAAAACCCTTCTGTTTGTATTTTTTGTTTATTAAGCCTCAAATTTGTCATTTTATGTCATTTACATGTTATATGTTATTGTACTGATTAAAACGACTGTATATTTCCCGCTATTACAGAAGATCTGTTCCAAAAGATCCGCAGAAGTAAAAGCAGCAGAACAATGTCTCGTGTCCAGTAAATGGGGAAAAATAGTTCATTTCGATCTCCAACACTTTAAGAGGATGCCAATATAAAGTTTATAGTCTTGTTTTATGCAATGGAAAGATTGTTCAAAGACTATAAAATGCAGTCAAACAAACAAAAACTGAAAGCTGAAGATAGGATGTATGGATCACGAAGATGCCAAATCCTCTTTACAACAGATTCATGACAGCAGTTTGCCATGGCACTTCATATGTTATGAATATTCAACTTCTGTTTTAAATGTCATGATACATGAATTAGATGGTTGGTTCGTGTTAATGGTTTTAGTTTAACGTTTTGATGTTATTTTGTATTCCTTTTTTTTCTTTTTGTAATTGATATACCTGTAGCATGTTTGCATGGTTTAAGCAGGAATTTTATTTGGGCACATGCAGTCTTCCATTTCTATAGTGTCAATCCAGGTGATATGTAACCTTTGCAGATTATTGGTTGTATACTTTACCAAAGATTTTTGTGGAACCAAATTTTTTGTGAGAACCATCTTTTCTGCACATTTGATAATAAAACTGTTGTTTTGTAGCCACGTGTGTTTACATACAATATAATCACTCAATGCCCTTGAATGTATTTTGTTCTGTGTTGCTCTGGTGTTACAAACCAATTTGTCTGTTCACTGAGCTAGTTTTACAATGTTGTGGATTTTCCTAATGTGGTGATAATTATGTGTGGCAATTAAACATCTCACTCAGATGATCGTTTACATTCTTGTTCCCATTCTTCTGTTATGCATGACTACATAATTTCATCACATTCTTTTCTCACTCAAAAGCACTTTTTTGGTACTCGAAATTAAAGGGATAGCTCACCCCCCCCAAAAAAGTTCTGTCATCATTTATGAATCCGCATATAATTTCAAACCTGTATGGCTTCTGCAGAACACAAAAACAGATGTTTTGAAGAATGTTGGTAACCACATATCTGTCCTAATTTAATTACATTGAACGGACATTAAAGACATTTCTCAAAATATCTGTTTTTTTTTTAAAGAAAACAATCAAATATACGATTTGAACCAAGTTTTAATTAATAATGACGGATGGTTTTTTTCTTTTTGCGGGAACTGTCCCTCATAGAAGTCATAACTTAAAATTGTTTATCATTCAAGAGTAAACCAAAAGAATATACTGACATATTTATTTCAATTGGGCCTTCATTTCATGTAGTCTGGGTTGTCTCTACTTTCATCTGGGATAGATTTGTTTATGGGTTTCGAGCTGTCCTGTGTTTCATTTTAGGTGGTGACCCACCACTGGTGCTATGTAAATGGATTTAATTTACTTTTCCTTAATGACCTCACTTGGAAAAATGCTTGTTGTTCAAAACTGCCATTTCACTTTCCTGCACTTGTTATATCACCACAGTTACATGCTGGAAACAGTTGAGGATTGCAAACAGAGCCTGCTTACAGGAGATGGGATGTCTCGAGATGCCCAAGAGACAAACATATGTGCCCTCTCTCAACTGACAGAGAACTGAATGAAATACCCCAACAGTATTCTACTCGCGGAGCGAGACACTGGCAGACGGTTGTTTGTCACAGAAGGGATTTGAGGTTTAGTGCTGCTGGAGTCTGCTGACAGACTGCCAAACATTCTGAGTTTGTCCAGTGTGTGAGTTTAGTTTAAACAGCATGATGTAGCAAACCAAAGGTCAATGTGCTGGAAGATACTGAGGATACCCTCTTCTGTTTAAAACAGCTGCTGAATACTGTTGAAAAGCCACATATCTATATTTATTAAGTATTATATCTGCATCCATTTATTTCTAATTTATCATGTCTTTTAATAAAAAACCCATATAAATATCTCTGTAGCAAATACAGATTTGCACATCTCATAAAACAAATTACAAATGGCTATAGTAAGATATCTTTTGTGTAAAGCGTCCATCTAATGTGAAACACATGTGCAACTATTAACGCCCTAATACAATGGGATTTTTCATTCCTTTTACATCAGAATCCCACAACTGTCCTTAAAAGCTCTATCCAGCAGACACAACCATGAGTCCAAAGATAAACATGATGCACGATTGGGGACTGTTAATGCACAATGATGTCTGAGCCTTTCCATTCCAAGAGAATCCAGGACAGTAATTTCAGTCATAAGTTTCATATCAAGTTTTTGTATTGCACACAGCTGTTGTCTTTTAGTCGGAGTGAGGAAGCAGGTTTTTATTTTAGAGGGGTTTACTGTAACAGTGCGTTTGACGAAAGCAGTGACATGAGAATTATCTGCGCTGAGATAAACACAGATGTTTTGGGCTCTGGGTGGATGACTTTGAGAGCATGCATGACCTGATCTGTACGTTGGCCTCGGATTTGGCCTTCTGGCTGTGTGGGCTTGACCGACAATGGCTTCCTTATATCCCATGTGGGACACCCAGTGAGAACCAGGTTTCCATAAACCTCACAGTTTGTGAAGGTTGAACCAGTGTGAAAGAAATCTGGTGATAAATACTCGAACACTTATAAAGTCTGGTTTATGTCTTTACGCTGTTTACAAACTAGAATGTAAACAACGATCTTGCATTGGAGATGCCAGGATCTCATAGGTAGTTGAAAGAGTGTGTAGAATCATCTCCAGGTCTGCTGAAGAGAAAGACTGACCTCTGGTGATCACTTAGGATGGGTCCACATTTCCCAACCAGAACTTAGGAGCATGCAAGGAACCTGATCAATGTGATGTGACATAACACCCCCAAACATCAAAACCAACCAAACCAGTATCACATTATTTCAGATGTGTCACATGTCTTTAATTCCCAGATCCATATATTAATATAAGGCTGTGGATCTTTAGGTCACTCTCAATGTTCCTGTTCAGCCAATCTAGATGGACTAATGAATGTGAATGTGACCTCGAGTGTAAGCACAGCTGGCTTCCTATTGGCTGCTCGAACCGTGAAGTTTTAAAAGCCAGACAGAGTGGAGCCAAACGCCGTGACGTCACACGGCCGTAGTACAGACTCAAGGCGGCCCATCCAAAACACGCGCACCGGTTGTATCCTTCCGCCGGACTATTTTCGCTCACTGTGACGAGTTTTTTTTATCTCATGTACCCAATTACACCCAAACGCAGATAAAAATGACATAAATACACCGCGAGCACTAAATATTGATTGATTATACGCTGATTTGACCAAACACACACAATACTAAAAAACAGTAAAAATAGAGATAACTTGCTCCAATGAGTTTGGATTGTGAATGAATTACGTCACAATTTCTTAGTCTATAAGAATACATTAGTATGCAATAACAAGAGTGTGCATTGATATCAAATTGTGCTTTGATAATTTACATTAAAAATATTATAAATAATAAATAAAACAAATAAATATATAAAAAAACACAATACAATCTTACATAATGTATTTTAAATATAATTTAATATAATTAAAAATTATTTTATGATCTCAAATGCATTGACACACACTGGAGGGGAAGAAAAGTAGTCCCTTGTCAAACACGCGGATGGATGCGCAGTGATGTGCAGCGGCTCCAGTCAGTTAGACGCCAGGACGGGTGAGAGACGAGGAAAAGAGAGGCAGGGATAAAGGGAAAACTCTCCTCATGTCGGTGTCTTTAAAACACAGAAAAGTCGAGAAAAGCTTCACTGTTTCACCTAAGGTACGCAATATTATAATTACATCAATTCTGTGGTCAGTTTACACTTTAATCCAACTGTGTGAGGTTTTTCCTCAGGGGGGGGTGAGTGATTGAAAAGTTTCCCTGTTGTTTTTCCCCCTTGTGTGCAAACGAGGTTAGGGAAACCTTCACAAATCGTTTAAAATGTTTAAATACGTTAATAAACTTGAAACTGCTGTTTGTGTGACTATAAGCGTGAAATTAATGATATGTATGAAGCCCAAACTGCTTCTCTCTCAATTGCTAGCTCGCTATGTAGCAGCTTTGCTAGCAGCTAGTTTCACACACAGGGAATACTCTACAACTGGAGCACAGACGTTTAGTATTATAACTTTATTTAAAATGTCATTTTAAGCTTTGTTTAAAATGTCACATAAACACAGTTTGAGGGTGTGGTTAGTGTCTTAAAGTTGAACTTTAGAAGTTGATGCTAATTTAGCTTAGCACCCGTTTGTGTAGCCGTTCACGTGAACGGTTTGATGTGAAACCATAGAAACGTATCTCTAAATAACTACAAAGATGAAATACGATTCTATGTTGTTAAAGTGCAATTCTTGTTTAGTTCAAGTGACTTCACATTCTTATGATGTGCATGTCGTGTCTCAACACATAGAGAGTTAGTGTGCACCAATCCTAGTGTGCTGCTTTGATTCATCCATACTAAACTGCTACACAAACTTACATCCAAGATGGTTGTTTGCCATGTTAAGATATTGATTAATATTAGTAATGTTTGATTTGCAATATATCAGAGTATTGTTGATACTGAAACTGTTTCTTAAGTGACACCTGTTCAAACCAATTGATAAACACTTTTACTTGTTTTACATTTATTTATTTATTTGGCAGATGCCTTTATCCAAGTATTGAGCAGTTGTCAATCATCACTGCAGAGCAAACAGGGCTTAGGTGTCTTGCTCAAGGACACTTCAGTCATTGTCTTGGATTCGAACCCGCAACCTTCTTCCTTACAAGTCCCTGACCACGACTGACCCCTGTCAGATAAACACTTTGTTGAAAGTGCTCTTGAAAGTCATCATTTGTTTTTTGACCTTGTCAGGGAGGTTTAGATACGTTGTCTGTTTGTTATCTGATATCTAAGTGCACTTCAAGAGCAGCATCCTTATGACTTGACTAACAGAGGAAGATACGCTGGGATTTATTAAAGAAAAGTAATCCTCAGTTGTTCCGCTTGTGAATCCGTTCTTTGGTGTTTCTATGGGTGTTTGTCAGCAATGTCTATACAAGAACAAGCATGTGTGTTATTCATCAATCAAAGTTTTTTCCAAGTGATAGCTCACTTTGATGTCAGATCTGTTCATGCATTGCTTAAACTGACGGATCATTTACTCACTATTACTCATTGGCTTTCTATAGTACACAAGAAGATATTTTGCAATTGATAAGCAAACAAATCTGGCCCCCGTTGACTTACATTCAATGAACGCATAACAATTTATTGCTATAGATATCTTCTTTTGTGTTTCACAGAGGCACTGGAATTTTTGAGTAAACCATTCGATTAATGGTTAGAAAAAAAAGATCATTTATCAGTTTCAATACGTAGAAATACGATAAAGAAAGGCTTTGTTTCTTTGGTGGTTCTTTGGAATTCTGTTTTGTTCCTGCAATAGCAGAATTTGTTCCCTTTGAGGGTCTTTGTGTATCTGCCAACATACAACATCTGTCACATAGCTGTTCATGTGAGCACACGCATCTGGTGTCGATCCAGTGCTGTGGTCTGATCCTGTAAAATATAGATTAACTTGATATATTTTATACAGAAGACATACATTATTGCGTTCTCATAATCTTCTAAGAATTCAATATAGTAAGAATAATGGAGTGGTAATGGTTCATACAGCATAAAGAAGAGGGGTTAATTCGTCTTTGAAAATGATGTAAGACTCTAGGGATGAAGAGGGCTGAATGGTGTCAAGCACATAAACAGCCCCCCTCCGAGCCACTGCATCTTTGTCTTTGAGGGTGTGACATGCATTTTATGCATCATTTAAAACTCTTATCATTTGTTTACATAATAAGATTGACTTCTCTCTCTTCCTTTCTTTTGTTTGCATGTGTCAAAAGTCCGTAGTGTTTCCTGTCACCCAATTGTTGGATGGGTCTTCGCCTGGCTGTTATTCAATAATTTGATTTTAAAGATACATGTCAGTTCAAAATCACTAGAGGCATTGTGTCATTTTAATATGTTAATTGATCCAGTAGGGTATAAAAGCACCTCCTCTGTGGTCTGAGGCTCTATTACTGTCAAATTGTGGCTCTGTAATGCTCTCAAATCTAATTTCGTAGTATTGATGCATCATTTTCCAGATTATATTGATCTTGAATAAATTACCAAGTAATTGAAAGATAGCAAAAAGATCCCATTTTTTTGATAATCGTCTAGTGGTAGAGAATTCTTAATGTCATTTAATATATAAATAAAGTACATCACTCTTGTTTCTTTTCATTATCATATTTGCATCACATCAGACAATTTCTTTAACTATTTAAAACTAAAACATCTTCTGAGCCTTGAAATAAGATTGGTGCATTGAGTAAAAGCTTTAAGTGGTAGGCTTCTGTGAGTCCTAGAAAAATCAATAGGGGTAATGCTTTCTGTGTGCTTCTCATTTTCCAAATGGAGAAGCTGAGTATCAAGGCAGGATGGAGAGAGGGAAGCAGTGAAGTGTGTGTGTGCATTGAGCTTCTGTATTGCTGATCTGAGCCCTGTACTTCCTATAGTTAAGGCATTGCTATCATCAGTCCTAAAACAATAAAGGCAAAGTGTGGTTATAACAGGCTGATAACTTGTTTCTGCTGATAATCAAGACTCGTTGGGCTTTTGGTCGTGGTCCTTTACAAGAAATTTCATAATTTTAAACAAGAATTGAAGTTGTGAGATTGCTCACTATGCAGGCTAATGCAAAGGATGAAATATATATTTTTGGCAAACTCCAATTGTATGCATTGTACAATTGGCAGTTTTGACAGTACAGCTGACTGATTTTGCTCTGACTTTTGCGGAGCAAGAATATTAAATTTTCCAGGTTTTACAGGAATATTACAGGTTTGAAATTATTATTATATGTAAGGGAACTACTCATTTGAATATATTAAATAGGTTCTTTCATGCAGATAAAAATGTAAAGCTTAAATGTTCTTAAGTTGCTTTGGATACAAGTATCAGTTAAATGCATAATTGTAAAAAAAGACGTTTACTTTTCTAATTAACTAATGATGTGATAACTATGCGGTAAACAGAGTCATAACATCTAGAATTTGCCATATCAGATATTAAACATTTGTGCTTTCAATAAAATAATTTAAGGTTTTTTCTGGTCGACACTGCTAAACTTCTCTGCAAGTTCTCTGCTAAACTTCTCTGCTAGTTAAAAATGAAACTTTTGAAATGTCATGATTCAAAGATCCTCTAGTTTTGTACTATCTTTTATCGTTCATTGGTTGGGAAAAAATATTCTGAAGTCATCCCAAGCTATTCCTCTGAATTAAGAAGATTTTGAGGCTTAATTTTTTTACCTGGTGGTTAGAGACTTTGACTTGTAAGCAGAAGGTTGCAAGTTCAAACCCAGTGCCAGCAGACAATGACTGAAGTGCCCTTGAGCAACGCACCTTACCCCCATTTGCTTTGCAGTGATATATAGTTGTAAGTAAAGCTGCACAATTAATTGTTAAAAGGTTGTAATCTTGATTCAACCCCACCACACGATCCTAATCCAGCATTTTTACAATTCAGGTAGTTATATTTTCAGTGAAAGAGAAGATATCAGGTTTTGAGTTAACATGCATTCACGTAAAGCACTGCAATGACGTCTTGACCTAACAACTTGATCTCACATAAGGCATTGTACAAGCCAGGTGTGCTCGTGTTTGTGCCACTGGTACAGAGGATGGGAACTTAGAAATAGAAACAAAATAGAATAATTGAGCAATGCGCATATACGCCTGAAAAAAAACCTTGATATGGTTTTATAACCAAAAGAGGATCCTACTCCATCTTTTTTTGGGACTCCGAACCCATGATGGCTATACTCAACAATCCGGAGACTGAAAGTAACCTTTAGCCATTCTGAGATCATGCAAGACTTGGGCCTCAACTTCAGGATCACCTAAGTTTGTAACATGTTATAGACATTAGTGAGAGTTGACATCTCTAGTTATTATCCACAACAGTATAACAAGAAAAACACTCAATCACAAAGTACCAGAAAGAAGTTAAAAAATGTTGACAAAAGTCAATTTAACAACAGTATTATATTTTCATTTATTTACATTTTACATACATATAAAATTTTTTGTTTATTATATTTCTTTAAATTTGATTGAAGCATGGAATATTATGTTGTCCTCTTTACTGCCATCTTTTTTGATAGCTTAATGTTCAGGTGTTGTAAATCATTAATTCTTAAGAACCATGAGAGAATCGTGATCTTTATTTTAGGCAAAAAATTGTGATTCTCATTTTATACAGAATCGTGCAGCTTTACTTGTAAGTCGCTTTGATTAAAAAGCTTCTAACTGAATACATGTAATGTTAATGTTTTAAATTTGGAACATTTCCTTAATTTCTGTCAGAAGTTAATATCTTGATGGAATAAAAATGAAAACTTTTAATTTCTCTGTTTATTATATGGACATTTCTATAAACGATCAAATATAAACATTAAAAGAGGAAAATAGAAAATTGCTTAATTTTTTTGTCTTCTTGTATATACACGTCTGTATGTAAACGACGCTTTACAGCTGTTTTATGAATATGCTGTGAGGGATAACAACTTGCTTTATTATTGCATGGAGAAATTTTGACTCCAACTCGCCTTACTGAGAGGTCCACCATTCAAAAAATGTACTTATGATGAATACCGATCCAATATTATTATTTATATGGGTATTGTATGTTTATGAGAGGTTGATCAGGGAGTGCTTCGAATAGTAGCATTTTCTTTCCTAAGTTCTGATATTTGGCAGTTCAGTTGAAGAGGTCAAGGGGAAGGGATGTGGTTGCAGGAAGTGGCTCTCAGAGGTCTGATATCCTTTCTGTCCTGGTTACGTACAACATTTTCAACAGCTGTGCTGTGCTTTACTCCCTCTCACCCTGGGAGCTCCCTGGGTGGGGCAGCGAGGAGGCTGTTGCTTACAGATCCAACACAATAACTCTGTTGTAGTTCACCATAACACATGGCAGATGGGTACATCCTAACAGTTATCTACAAGACCTCAGATGTGCGATTGTGTGGTTTTTATAGCTATGAATGGGAGGTTGCTTTTTTTCACACATCCTTTGGAGATGTCTGGCGTCTATTTTTTTATGGTCTCTGTAATTGTGGTTCAGTTAAATGGATGCAGTGGTTGTAATGTTTTATTGTTTGAGACAAATTTGCATTACGCTAAATTTAGTTTAGATTCAGTTCTAGATGAACAGTAATTTATTTGATTTGCAAACTTCTAAAAATCTGTTTTGTTGTTTTTGCAGGTGGTGCTTAAATCCTGAACCTCGGACCACAACCTGGCATGGATTAACCTATAATATCTGTCTAATTGGTATTTTGGGTTCCTAACTCCCCAAATTGCCCTTTACACTAATTCTCAGAGTAGTTGTGACCCATTTCCTCCCCCCATTTCACTGCAGGCTTTCCTGAGCCCTGAGCACCAGCAGCTGCGTCCTGCCTCAACTTCCTGTCCTTGGTTGTGGAAGGCTAAGCCTGTCCTTACCCCCACACTCAAACACACACATAATCGTCTATCTGGCACGCTGCGGGACGAGACAGCTTCAGATCCCGCTTCCCGGTGCAGCCCAGCACTATGACCTCCATGTCCAGCCTGTTCTCCTTCACCAGCCCGGCAGTGAAGCGGTTGCTAGGCTGGAAGCAGGGCGACGAGGAGGAAAAATGGGCAGAGAAGGCTGTGGATGCTTTGGTGAAGAAATTAAAGAAGAAAAAGGGTGCCATGGAGGACCTCGAGAAGGCCCTCAGCAGTCCTGGGCAGCCCAGCAAATGTGTGACCATCCCCCGCTCGCTGGACGGACGGCTACAGGTGTCTCACAGGAAGGGCCTCCCCCACGTCATCTACTGCCGCGTATGGCGCTGGCCTGACCTACAGTCCCATCACGAGCTCAAACCCCTGGAGGTGTGCGAGTATCCGTTTGGGTCCAAGCAGAAAGAAGTGTGCATCAATCCCTATCACTACAAACGGGTTGAAAGTCCAGGTTAGTTTGGGATGTCTTTCTACACAAGGGATACTTGGGTTGGAAAGGTTAGGGGACACAAAATGGGAAGTGATTGCAAAAGTGCTTTCAATATTACATGCAGCAGTTGCTGTCTACTGTTCAAACAACTGAAAAGGTCTGTTGGAATGAGAAAAAGGATGTTTCATAATGTAGCCTTAGTGGAAGACTACAAGCGGTTGTGTTCTAAAAGATCTTCATAAAGGAATTAATTTTAAGCTTGTACGCATTTTTTTAATTGAAGCCCACTACTGATATCCTGCCAAGAAAGATCCAACCAATAGCAGACTGCATTAAGCCAATCAATAAGATTGTTGTGCTCTTGTGTCCAATATTCAGTATACTGTATTATAAACAATGAATATACTATATTTTTATATTATTTTTGTGAAATATTTTGTGTTTGTGTGTACACAAATCCCCATTGAGAATATTCAACTTTCAATTACCAGTGCTATAGACTTCGTTGATTATCGTATATCTTAATTCTCCTGAGGTTTCTGATCTCTGTTACCCTCGGTTTAGAGATGTGCAACGTATTGAACTTTTCAAGGGCAGATATCACATGTCACTCAGGAGAGACAACACATTTCTGTTGAATCAAGAAAACTGATCTGTTTTGCCTTAGCTATTATCTTGCGCCAAAGCCAGCCAATTACCACACAGCTGTCAAGGATTAAACGTTTGTCTTTTTTGCCAGAATTTCCAAATCAAAGTCAGGGCGATGATGTGTTTAGATATTTATATTGTTGTGTCATTTTTCAGTACTTCCCCCAGTTTTGGTTCCACGACACAGTGAGTTCAACCCTCAACACAGCCTGCTGGTACAGTTCCGGAACCTGAGTCACAATGAGCCTCACATGCCGCTCAACGCCACCTTCCCAGAATCCTTCCAGCAGCACAGTGGAGGAAGCTCCTTCCCTATCTCTCCAAACTCACCCTACCCTTCATCTCCTGCCAGCAGCGGCACCTACCCTAACTCTCCTGCAAGCTCTGGACCATCCAGCCCCTTTCAGCTACCAGGTACATAAATCAACAGACACAATATCAACATTTGTGACACAAAATTATCTAGATTTCATGAATAATCTGAGATATCATGTAAATTGAGCAGTGTAGATTGTAGTCAGAAAACAATACAACTGCCAGGTTAATAAAACCCACCAAAGCCTAATGACTTTAATGCACTTAATGTCCTGCTACCCAGTACTTGGCACTGGCCTACACATCCCCTATTCTGTATCAGAGTCAATTGCTGATGCCTGCATACGTGCATTAGGGCAGAAAGAAAACTAATATTTTATACTGCTGTGACCTACAACTAAAATCGTTTTTATTTTTTTAATTCATGGATTCATATTAGTTTCTGCATTTGTTTTTCAGTCTTTAAACAAAAATAAAATGTTAAAATTATTTGACAGGTGCATTGTAAATACAGCTTTTTAGCATTGAACAATTAAGAATACATTGATAATAAAAGGAATTGGAAATAGATGCTGTATTGAAATATCAGAAATATCGGTCAGAAATGGATATTTGATTTAAAGGATTTGTGAAATCAGACACCGAAAGCATTCTATAAGATGCAATGCCGCTTCCTGTAAAGATTTATCGGACGGCATGCTCAAGGGGATTGGAGTGGCAGGCCATTTGTTTGCTGTCGACCTTCTAACCTAACCACTTTCTCTCTCCCTGTGGTGTTTTTCTACCAGCTGATACCCCTCCTCCTGCATACATGCCTCCAGATGAGCAGATGGGACAGGATGGGTCACAGTCCATGGAGACTGGCAGCAGCATGGTCCCCCAGAACATGCCTAGAGGTGGTAAGAAACTCTCATTGTCCACTAAAAAAGAAAATGTTGGTGATTGTATAATGACTTAATTTTAAAGTTTCATAAAACCACAATATAACATAAGCACACAATTTAACAAAAAAGTATACCTATTTGCTTCTGATTTCATTAGTATTTTACTTACACTAGAACTTATCTGATCAAATTGAAACAATACATGGCTTGATCTCAAGGTCTTTATTATTATCTTTCAGATGTGCAGCCAGTGGAGTACGAGGAGCCCAGTCACTGGTGCTCTATTGTGTATTATGAGCTGAATAACCGTGTGGGAGAGGCTTACCACGCATCCTCCACTAGCGTGCTGGTTGACGGCTTCACCGACCCATCCAACAACAAGAACCGCTTTTGCCTGGGCCTGCTTTCCAACGTCAACCGCAACTCCACGATTGAAAACACTCGTCGTCATATTGGCAAAGGTATGCTTATTGTTGTTAGTTTGTTAAATTATGCTTTTTCCCTGTTTTGGAAACAGAGAAGTTTTGAAAGTGAGTGGGACTTTGTTTTGCTTAAAAGGATAATTCACCTTAAGAAACGTCAAGTTCCAAATCTGTATAAATTTCTTTGTTCTAAAAAAACAAAGAGAAATATATTTTGATGAATGCTGGTTAACAAACAGGTCCTGTTCACTATGGTAGTAGAAAAAATAAAAATGGT
This sequence comes from Triplophysa yarkandensis, assembly GCA_033220385.1. Classification (NCBI taxonomy): domain Eukaryota; kingdom Metazoa; phylum Chordata; class Actinopteri; order Cypriniformes; family Nemacheilidae; genus Triplophysa; species Triplophysa yarkandensis. The sequence continues at coordinate 5,626,867 of CM065667.1, read as the reverse complement.
ATTTTAAAGTGCCCCAGAACTTTTGGCTGCCCTGCATTCATCAAAATCTTTCTAAATCTTGTTACTACTATGGTTGTCAATATGGTCCGAGAACTTTTACTCACCCGTGGGTGAGTAAATGATGACTGAATCCTTTGTTATGGGGGTGAACTGTCACTTACATTTTTTATATTTTATTGTGTCAAATAAAATGAAGAAAGAAAAATAACAGACAATGGCTTTATTTTTAGAGGATGCTAGGCAGGATTTGAACAAGAATGATAAAACTTGCTCATTTCCTCACATAAAGCGCAAAAACAGAAACAAAACTGTAACAGGCAAAGTGTTTGATCTTAATAGAGGTGGATAAGGTTAAGCTGTATTGTGATTTATCTCTTGAGAAACATCAGAGGAAATCAAGCCCACTAGCTGAAGCATGTAAAGCGATTAACTTCATTAAATCTTTCTTTAGCAGAATCCTTGTAAAAAAAAATGTAAACCCCTGTTTTCATTATAAGTATTTTCTGTATTTGAACTTTCAGGTGTCCATCTGTATTATGTTGGGGGTGAAGTTTATGCAGAATGTCTGAGTGATACCAGCATCTTTGTCCAGAGCCGAAACTGCAACTATCACCATGGTTTTCACCCCACAACTGTCTGCAAAATCCCCAGCGGCTGCAGCCTTAAGATCTTTAACAACCAAGAATTTGCTCAGCTTCTTGCTCAGTCTGTCAATCATGGATTTGAGGCTGTCTATGAGCTTACCAAGATGTGTACCATTCGCATGAGCTTTGTGAAGGTAAGCCTTGAATATATGTGATTAGGTGCTTAGTCTTATAATTAAATTAATAACTTGGTTCACGGAACTGAATAAATTTTTTCAGGGCTGGGGCGCGGAGTATCACAGACAAGATGTTACGAGCACCCCCTGCTGGATAGAAGTGCATCTCCACGGTCCTCTTCAGTGGCTGGATAAAGTTCTAACACAAATGGGTTCTCCTTTGAATCCCATATCTTCTGTCTCGTAATGATAGCCCCCCTCTGGGCCGGGAGGATTTTTTAAAGCATTTTTTTTATATTTCTTCACTTTGGGCAGATAAGGAGGTCTTAATGGCTGAACTGTTTACACTATCTGCAAAAGGGTTACTGATCCCTGAAACGGTCAGAATGAGAAGATTGAACTGGAGCTGTAAGCACATCTAGCAGTGGAAAATTCTAGGCAATGACACAGAATGGACTAACTACTGCTTTAGCAATTGCCTTCATATTTTTTTTTTGCATACAATTGTTTTAATATGATGCTCGTATGACTGATTTTCTCTAACTGTAGGTAATATAGGAGATGCAATGGACAAGCTTTCGAGTATCTCTAGTTCACTTTACGCAATTGAAAAAAGGCAATTTCCTAGTTCCATGAGAATCTTTTAATTGCTATGTTTTCTAATCCCAAGTTATTCGCAAGGCATATTTTCCTTTATAATGTTTACTCTAAGACTCAAAGCTCATTACAATTGTTTCCTTTTTATAACTTCTGTTGCCTCAAGGCAAAACACAAAGTTACTGATTTTAAATAAAGTTCTTTTATCTGATAAACTGATGGTCATTTAATGCGTCCGTAATAAGAACTTTAAGAAAGCCTCAGCAAAATGACAAAATGTAAACCATTGAACTTGAAGGATACGAGTCATAGGCTTCACTGTAGTTAAATGATACATCTTGCTAACATGATTCATCGTAGTGTGTTACTTCTGAATCACACAGCTGTGTTGACTAATACAGAGTGTCCCTGTATGTCTGTTTGTTTTTCTGTATTATGCAAACGCAGATGCACCGTCCATATGTCTGAAATACAGAAAAGTACATCTGTTTAGGTCACTCTTACACGTGTAGTGGATTTCTGCTTCAGCTAGTGCTGAATGATTGCTCCTTAACATTTAAAAGGAATAATACACCCAAAAATAAATGAATTCACTCACCCATTTGTCATTCTTAACCTGTATGCGTGACTGGATTTTGAAGAACATACTTAAGGGTTTTAAAGACATTGTTAATGAATCAACAACTTTTGAATGAGGAAAAGACAAGAGTGGGAAGTGTAATATAAAGGTTATGAATGAAATAAGGATAAATGTCACTGACCTTTAGCCATGTTGACTGTTATTTGCTTCCCCTGATGGGCATTGATGGTAATATTGTATGCTTTTAAAATTCAGAAATAATAAAAATACTTATTTTCTTATTTATGAGAAACATGTAACACATCTTACCTTATAAATGTATATGAATGAATGAATGTTAAAGGCCACACCCTAAAACTATTTTATGATCATTTTTTATAAAAATTGTTCATTGTTTGGCCCCAAAAACAAATCACTAGTTATTATTATCCTTAAAACTACAAATTCTTTTTGCCACAAGTTTGTGGCTTTTCCATACTAAAGTATCTAATTTGAATGCCATTTAAATTTTTTAATAAAGCGTAATCTTTATCGTATGTTGCAAATCATGTATCATGAAACAAAAGTGTTACAATTTCAATTTAGACGACCTTAAACGTGTCGTAACATCAACTAAAGACAGAGACTTTTATTTTGAAATGTAAACTCTCGGCGTTACCATAGCGACGGGTTCAGCGCTGCCGCTGCTGCTGTGCTGTCTTCACTCTACTGGTAGAAATGAACACTAACCGGAAGTGAGGTGGCCCTGCTGAAGAGCAAGCAGAAATAAACACGTAGCCGTCAAGCCGCAGCGACTCCTAAACATTTGAAGAGCAAAACTATCAGCAGATGGAAGTCTAGACACAAGAGTCACTTAGTGAAAGTCAAACGAACAAATAAATTGGAGTTTTGCGACATTAGGTAAGATAGCAAGCATTCATGTCAATAGGGACTGCTAGTGCTAACAGTCCAATCCACTCCTTACTTAACAACATTACTTCTCAACAGCTTATATTACATCATGCTTAACTTAAAACATCTTGATGTGTTTTAAAGCAGTTATAGTTGTTTAACTTTGTGTTATTGTATTACAAAATAAATGAATTTCATATTAAAAGCTTCATGAATCAGCTGACTAATCATATTTTAAGATATTTAATTACAATATTACATAATCATAACAAGTGCATTGGAGCAGATTTCCATTGCATGGAATGTAAACAACGTTATAAGCATCAGAAGTATTATGTGCTTGTAATATAGGTATACCAACAGTATGTTTGAGTGACAAGCTGTTGTTTTGTTATTTATTATTGTTATTATCACTACTATTGTTGTTTGTTTAGTTTTAAGCCTTTATTATGATTTCTTGTGTTTTTTTGCAGTACAACATGGTGCGAGCCGCTCTTGTGACGGCCACCAGCTTGGCCCTGACCGGTGCCGTGGTTTCTCATGCCTACTTCCTCAAGCACCAGTTCTACCCGACGGTGGTATACCTGACCAAAAGCAGTCCCAGCATGGCGGTACGTTAACATCGGTTCATGCTGTGTGTCACGAGCGTTTGTACACGTTGTCATTGCAATTCTCTTTGTGCAGGTTTTATACATTCAGGCTTTCGTGCTGGTCTTCCTTCTGGGGAAATTCATGCGGAAGGTTTTTTTCGGGCAGCTGAGAGCCGCTGAAATGGAGGTGGGACTGTAAATGAAGTGTGTTGGGCATCTCTGTGGAATAAATAATGAAGGAATGTTTCGTTCTCACTGTTCTGTTGTTTTTTATAGCACCTGATCGAACGCTCCTGGTACGCCGTGACGGAGACCTGTTTAGCCTTCACGGTGTTCAGGGATGATTTCTCTCCTCGCTTTGTGGCCCTGTTCACTTTACTGCTGTTCCTCAAGTGCTTCCACTGGCTGGCTGAAGACAGGGTGGACTTTGTGAGTGAATGCTTGCATGTGATGTAAACATACTGAAAATCAGTGGAGGATGGTAACGTTCAACTTGATTTTTTAGATGGAAAGGAGTCCAAATATTTCCTGGGTCTTCCACTTCAGAGTTCTCTGTGAGTACATAACGCTCAAAATAGGAATTTTTGAAACGTGCTGCTGATGGTCTACCTTTATTGAGTGGAGTTCCTCTTTTTAAACCAGTTTCAAAACTTCGTGACATGCAAATGTTTTTAACTCTCATGTCTTGGGTTACCAGGCCTTCTGTACTTGACTATCTTATTTGGAGTTTGTGTTCAAATTCATTGGGGTGTATTCTCTTGTGCAGCTTTATTGGTGTTGCTGGGAGTTTTAGACTTTCTGTTTGTCAATCATGCGTGCCATAGCATCATCACCAGAGGAGCATCGGTGCAGCTGGTTTTTGGATTTGAGGTGAGAGTTGTTAGGGGCGAGATTTTCATCTGAAATGTAAAAATCCTGTTTTGCAAATGGTTCACTTGCAGTTTAAATATGCAGTACCACCCTTCTTTGTCTCTTTCAGTATGCAATACTGATGACTATGGTTCTTACCACCTTCATCAAATACACCCTGCATACAGTTGACCTCCAAAGTGAGAACCCATGGGACAATAAGGCAGTGTTCATGCTGTACACAGAGCTCTTTACAGGTAAATCCTATTAAAAAAATCCACAACAAACCCTAGAAACAAGGTGCATAATTTTGTTTTGTTTTCCAGGTTTTATTAAGGTGGTTTTATACATGGCATTCATGACCATAATGATAAAAGTTCACACATTTCCTCTATTTGCCATTCGGCCCATGTATCTCGCCATGAGGTGAGTGATCAGCTGTGCATCATTGTTTGTTAACACTAGCATTGTTCACTCGTGTAAGTGTTTGTGCTTTTTATTAGGCAATTCAAGAAGGCGGTAACAGATGCCGTCATGTCTCGACGTGCTATTCGGAATATGAATACACTGTGAGTATCTCTCGCTAAACTAAAAGATGTGATTTATATAGTAGTAATATTAAGATGTCTTTATTTTTATTTTCTTTAAGACCTGATGCAATTAATTTTTTACATCCAGTTGTTAACTAGGTATTGCCATATTCATGGTTCATACTTTTGAGTTACAAGGGCCTTTTGATATATCAGTCCCACTTTTAATATTCCAGAACTCAGAAAATATATTTGTGTTAAAATTCAGTTTCAAAGTATTTATCAAATTACAATTTTTCTAAGCTATCCCGATGCCACACCGGAAGACCTGCAGGCCACCGACAACGTGTGTATCATATGCCGTGAAGAGATGGTGACCGGAGCTAAGAAACTTCCCTGCAACCACATCTTTCACTCAAGGTTCATGTCCACCGTCGAGACATAAATAAAGAATAAATATCTCAGGCTTATATTAAAACTGTTGGTCCTTTGCATTGTAGTTGCCTTCGCTCGTGGTTTCAGAGACAGCAGACGTGTCCGACCTGTCGTATGGATGTTCTTCGAGCATCCCAGCCAAATCAGACTCCTCCTCCAGCTCCTGCGCAGCCAGCTGCCCCTGCAGCTCCTGTTAATGCCCCTGTTCCTCCACCTGTCAATGGTAAACCAAATATACCAAATATAGGACTGCCAACTAGAAAATATACATTGTTTACCAGAAACTATCAGCTTCTCTATAAAATTTCTGTAACATGTATTTGATGCAGTTGCCCCGGGTATGATACCTCAGTTTCCTCCGGGATTGTTCCCGTTTTGGGGTCCTTTTCCTGGTGCACCACCACCTGCTCCCCCAGGTGCTCAGGCAGCTACTGATCCTCCACAAGCCAGCGCAAATGCAGGGCAGACACAAGGAGCTGGTAAAAAACCTTTCAGATTTAGTAAAGGAGCAACATAAAATTTTTCTTTTGACTTAAATTCTCAACATGTGATTTAAACTCAGCAGCCAGCAGCTCTACCCAGCCTTCTGCTGACGGTGCCTCTCCCACTCCTGGAGCAATGCCTGGATTCCCCTTTTCAATGCCACCACCTTTCCCATCAGCCCCATGGCTGCCAATGCCTCCTCCTCCGCCCTTCAGTATGTCGCAATTCTCGGAGATAAACACTTCTTTTTTTTCTGAGAGACTTTATGTGGCTGACTGTTTATCTTTTTGTTCATAAGTGTCATCTATGCCACCTCCGCCGTCAACTCTATCCACCATGTCAGAAGCGGAGCTCAGAGAACTAGAGCAGGAGGGTAGGAGAGGTTTAGAAGCCAGATTGCAGTGCCTTCACAATATTCACACATTGCTGGATGCTGCCATGCTCAACATTCACCACTACCTTAGCACAGTGGCTACGTTAAGGTATGTAAACATAGCTTGACATTTGATAGCAAGTAACACATTGAGTTTCTCTTTACTGATATCCAGTGTTCATTTTTCTTTCCAACTTCCTGTTAGTCCGCCTAGATCAGAAACTAACACCGGTGAGACAAGTGCATCAGCGAATGAGGAATCCTCTCCCTCCGCCAGCAACTCGGAAATCCCCAGTCAGGAGAATGAAACTCAAAGCAGTGAGTAGCAAAAAAACATACAAGGGTTGGTCAGTTTAGAATGTGTTTTATTGTCTTAACTGAAACAGAAATAGATTTAAAGTGTCATTTCCAGGAATCTTGAAATTAACTTGAAATCTTAGTGTAAAGTACTGGTCATAAATTTGTGATGCTGTACACTACACTGAGAATACACAAGCAAACGTCTAAATCACTGAAACATATGTTGGAGCTCCACTTAATAGACTTATATTTCTGAATTGCACTTCTTGTAATTCTGATTTAACATTTCTCATTTATAGCTGAATCCGTGAATGGCGCTACTGGCTTTTCCCAACCAGACTCAACCACAGGAGCGAACAAAGAAAACGAGGGAGACGAAGTTTGTGAAGAAGATGGTGAACCAAGTGCCGCTGAGCTGAGAAGGCGTCGTCTCCGCAAACTGGAGACCGCACAGACCTCTGACCCCTGATGTTATCATCGATAAAACATGCAATTATGAACTGACTTCAGACAGAAGAAATACTTCTCACTGACTCCCCTGGGCACTTGGTATGCTGAGATGTCAAATTATTTGAGAAAAGCTTATGTACAGAGCATATGTAATGTGTACGGAAGATACTCAGGTAGAGAAATGGTTTCCTGGGTTTATTGGCGAGAAGATTAAAGGACGAAAAGGCTTGCATCCTAAAGATTAGCCGTCACATTCGTTTCAAGTATTTGCATTTGGCCAGACTTTTCTTTCTGAATGGGATTTCTGTTTCTCAACGGCTAATTTAAAGTTTCATGTCCCCCTAAAATATTTTACCCTTGTTCCTGTATTTTTATTTCTAGTTATGTGTAATTGATTTTCATAGATCATCTTGGGTTTTGCGTTGGGTTATATGAGATAACCAAACAGTAAATTAACATTGTGTACATAATGTATAAAGTGTTTTAATAGGAGGATCTGTAAATACTGCAAAATAAACTGTATGAGAATAAGTCATGTCTATTGAGTACATGAAGCAAAACCTTTTTAGCCCAAGATGCTTATGGTTAATCCTGTGAAAATGTCAACCATACCATGAGTTTTTACCATAGGTTTTTACTAAACTTGTAATACATATCAACATTTGTTGGTTCAGGTGCCATGCAAAGTCTCTTAAGTTTTTAAAGCATTATTTTAATTTGTTGTGCATGATTTTTCATAGTCAAGTAAGGGCTATTGTCACATCCATAATTCTACATTTTACTCATTAACGGATACGTGATCATAAAAATATAGTAAATATTTTTTGTTTTATACAGAGCAATCTCTTATATATTATTTGTTCTGGTTTCTACAATGTAATTTGCAGAAATCTTATTGTCTTGAAAGATTGTTGTCTCCTTTTTTTTAAAATAGGCAACTTGTGCATACACTGATATTTAACTAATGTTTTAACATTATTAACAAGGGTTTTATACAATAATATCAACAATTAGTTCAGTTTACAGGTAACAATTAAATTCTATGTACAAGTTTATGTCACCTCCATAACACTGGCATAGCCCCTAATGCTTCAATCTTGGAGAACACACTAATCAATCACATTTTCAGTAGATCAAATAAAAATGTGTAAAATATTTCAATGCCACAATAATGCTTACACGCTATAAGATGATAATACATCAGCTAAGAGTTATTATATATCAGCTTTATTAAAATGACATATGTGTAATATAGAGGTCACTTTCTGACTACCATTGTTCAGTAAAAATAGCATTGGCATTGTTACTACTCACAAACTAAAAATAAGAAAACACCATAAATACTTTACATAGAATTAAATGAATTTATAAAATTTAATGTTAAAATATCATCATAACTAGGTTAATACCAAAATCACTGTTCCCTTTAAACGCCATTTAAAGTGGAATGTCATTATCCTTAACACATTTTATTTCCTAAAACATTTATAGAAGCACTATATTATAAAATGTGGCGAAAAATCACTATTGAATCATTACCAATTTAGAAAAAGCTCTTTTATGAGCATTTAGTCTCTGTGGTCAGCTTTACAAAGTCAATGTGCAATTTCAGAAATTGAGGTGCTTCTGATATTAGTGCAAGAATACCTGTTGAGATACTCAACAGGAGGAGGTAATGCCTGAGAGGCTCAGAGTCACATTTCAGAACGTTTCTTTGGGCAATGGTCATGTTTGTGGAGTTGAATATAGAGAGTGATGAGGGTTGCCTTGTTCTGTCCTGTTAAAGAGGAGTGGGGTGGTTTCACCAGATCCAAACCAGCTGTAACCGGAGAGTTTGTTTTTAATGATAACTAATTCAACGA
>CM065667.1:5605667-5613167 GCA_033220385.1 Triplophysa yarkandensis | reverse complement strand
CCCCTTTTTAAACTTGAGGCCGCAAGTGGTGAGACCCTTTCTGAAGATGAACAGATGTCAACTCAGGAAGAGGTTGTGGAGGATCCGAGCTTGTGGCCCTCTCTTGATCACCAAGAAAGTTTGGATCAACCTTGTGAAGAAAGCTTGAGAGAGGACTTTGAAGACCAAAGTGGGAAAGAGCCGGTTAACCAACCTGAGATGAATGAAGAAAACCGTGTCGGGGAAACTGATGTGAAACAGCGCTCTGTTTCAGATAAGGTTGATGGAGACATGCGAGATGAAAGTGCTAAGGGGAAGAAACTCTCCGAGTGTAAAGAATCAGAAAAATGCTTGAAAGAGACAAAAAAGACGATCAAAGCACAAGAAGCCAGTCATGCAAAACAAAGCAATAGCAGAATGTACACACCCTCAAAGGTAGGGTGTGTTTTTTAAGTACAAACTTAGTGCTACTTTTATTCTTTTGTTTAAATGATATAAAGAAAATCAAAGAGACATAATTCATGACATTAACATGAAGGCTACATCAATTTGTGCAGTCATGGTCATTCTTGAAAAACTTTTTGGAACTTGTTTAGTACAACATTTCGCTATTCAGGTTTAGTTGCCTAGATGCAGTTGTTTTTCTAACAAACAAACATCAGATTTCGACACTAAAGAATGTGTGAAATACAACAGTCACAATTCAGAGTCGTTTCATCATGTCTCTTAGTTTCTCATGTCTGACAGGGAAGCAGTTTACATAATTAAACGTTAACTCATTAATTATTAACTTTTGCAGAAAAGGAGAAGGAGCTGTCCTGTTTTCTGTCTTCTGCCCTCCATTCTTCTCATTTTGGGTGGCTTTGGACTGCACGTGTTTCAGTACGGAATTCCTAAATCAGTGTCACACTTGATGTTACAACTGGAGCTGCACTGGCTTGAATCTTTCTGGATGCCAGAAGAAACATGCACCTCCGACTGTAGGTAAGAAAAATACAATTTATTAACGCATATTGTAAGAAAAAACATTCATGCAATGTCAATTGTTTTAAAATTGTGATTATTTTCATCAGACTTACTCTTGTTGAGAGCATCCCAGAAGGAGTGTTCTTCCTTTCGGGGTCTCCGAACCTGCCGAGCATTTCAAATGCTTGGACTAACTTACTAAACAGAGCAAACAGCTCTGCCTACATTGCTGCATTTTACTTTACCCTCCGGGACTCAGACCTGGGCCTTACAGAGCCATCTTCTGTACAGGTGAGGAATTTTATCTACACAATAACTTAGGCTGAAGAGCACAATTTGCATTTACATTTGCACGATTGGACCTACTTTGCATTGGGAATGGATGTATCTGTTTTGTTTAAACTTTATTGTTCTGGACACTGCTGATACTATTTATATTGGAAACATTTAATCCAATCCAATTGTATTCATGTACTAAATTGGATTAAAAATGTTGCTTATTCTATAGGGCAAAGAAGTTTTTAACCATCTGAAACAGCTGGAACCAAAGGGAGTGAAGTTGAGGATCGCTGTCAATGCCCCGCAATCATATATTGAAGACACAGATGAACTGGTAGCAACAGGTAAAATTTTGAATGCTGCATGTGCTATGAACGTGAAAGGATGTCATGTTATCTTGTTTTGTGTTTTATTTCAGGGGCTGAAGTCAGAGAAATCGATCTACAGAGTGTCACTGGTGGCATTCTGCACACCAAACTATGGGTTGTGGATAAGAAACACATGTATGTAGGGAGCGCAAACATGGACTGGCGATCTCTTACCCAGGTATTTTTAAAACTAACAACTGGATCATGTTACTTCTGGGTGGAGAAATAAATACATTAATATATAATGTAATCTAGAAAATGATCTAGTATACATTACAGTTAATTACAACAAAGTTCACGTGGATACATATGTTAATATGGTGAACTTAAACAAACATGTTTTTTAGGTTAAAGAGGTTGGAGTGTCTGTGGAAGACTGCAGTTGCTTAGCTCAAGATGCGGCACGGATATTTGACCTTTACTGGAACATAGGAGCTCAAAAGAATGAATCTCTACCGCCTTTCTGGCCGGGCCGGTTTTCAGCCCTCTCCAGTTCTAAGTATCCATTAGCTGTTAAATTCAACGGTGTCCCTGCACGTGTCTATTTGTCTGTGAGTTGTGTTACCCTCACATATTGACTTCATTTGTTAACTGGCATATGCTCACCCTGCGTTATTGTTGTTCTTGCATGTTCTGTCATAATTATCCATTTTCATTTTTGTTTATTTACAATTTCACCTAACCTCTGGATCCCCATAAGTTACATGTTAAATGTTTTAGGAATGATTTCACTTTTCACATCACCATCTTTTTATTTTTTGTGGCAGGAGTGCACATGATACACACATGATTCGTATTGTCTTGATCTGTTTTTTAAGCATGCTCTTTGAATGTTTGTAGAAAGATTTTCTGTATTTTATATGACAATCGTTGTTTTTGGTGTATTTTCATATTTAGAGTTCCCCTCCTGCTTTATCATCATATGGGCGTTCTGATGACCTCTCAAGTATCCTGTCAGTAATCTCTGATGCTGAGAAGTTCATATATATCTCTGTGATGGATTACCTTCCACTTTCCCAGTTCACAGAACCCGTTCGGTAATCTAAACTGCAAGATTCATAAGCAGGAAAACAATTCTTTTCATACTTTGCATAATGATAGTTTTTATATGAAGCAGTTTGCATGTAGTGTACGAGGCTCAGCTATGAGATTTGCTCAAATCAGAATTTCCAATGTTTTATACATGTTCTGTTGTTTAGGTTTTGGCCTGTCATTGACAATGCCCTCCGCGAGGCTGCATGTGTACGAGGTGTTGAGGTTAAGCTGCTGGTCAGTTGTTGGAGTCACTCTCCTGGTGCCATGTTTGTTTTCCTCCAGTCTTTATCAGTTCTCAACAAACCTCCTCTGAGCTGCCACATTCATACAGTATGCTTTTCAATGCTCCTCACACTCTGAAAAAGTCTGTTTGGTGTACCGCTGATTTCCTAAATATGCATTTTTAATTCACAGAAAGTTTTTGAGTTGCCTTCAACACGAGAGCAGCAGAGGATTCCATTCGCCCGTGTCAACCATGCCAAATACATGGTGACTGATAGAGTTGTTTACATTGGTATGTTTAATGTTCCCCCTACACAAACAACATTTCACACATGATATTATTTCACACATGACACATGCTGTTTAAAGGACAATACATATTGCTGAAACTAGGACGCAGGTTTGGCGCTGCCACAAACACGCCCACCTACAGCAACAGCAACGCATGTTTACATTAACACTCTCAACAAACAACATCTGAATGACAGGTTTATATTATTTCTGTGATGATTGAGTGTTATTATATTGTTTTACAGGAACCTCTAACTGGTCAGAGAATTACTTCACCCAGACGGCAGGGGTTGGGCTGGTTGTGAATCAGACCGGTTCGGCAGTAAGGCAGGGCCAACAGACCGTTCAGAGCCAATTGCAGAATATTTTCCAAAGGGACTGGCATTCACAATATGCCCAAATCCTTACTGACGCTCACGCAGAACACTGTAGTGGAATAAAGCTCACATAAGACACTATGCCCTCTGTTATGTTGCTTAGCACTCTCATTTAAAGAAATAAAAACATTGAAAACCATGAACTCATTCAAACACAAAAAGTCTTCCCTGTGGCATTGCTGCCTACTGATAACTTATTCATGGTGTATGTATTTGCTAAATGGATGCTGTGCATTTATTGTCTGTTTGTGTGTATTTTCTTATGGGACATTTGCCAAAATAAGGACAAGCTCCTTGGGCAAGCACTGAAGTTTGATGTCGGTTACACGTGCATGTAAATTAAATATTGTTATAATTGGTGCCTTGGCTGTAAAAGTAGTTTTGTTTAAATAAAAACAGTTTTCATTACCCGCTTACTCTTTTTCTTCATGTTTACAAACATACGAATATATATATTTGGTTTAATGTATTTAAACATGGTATGCACATACTGCCCAGATCATGTTACCTGTTGTATGACTTTCTTATGCAGACAGAAGATACTTTGAAATATGATGGTAAATTGACTTGTATCCACAAAAAGAAATCACAAAATAAAAATATCTGGAGTAAACCAACTAACATGATCTGCACAGTCAATGCATCCCATAAGCAAACATATCTTTGGTCCCATTGACTTGATTGCTTTGTGTCCATTCATGCAAAACAAAGGGGACTGACGACAGTTCCGGCATTCTTCAAAATATCTTCTTTTGTTTTCGTGCAAAAAAAAGTCATACAGGTTTAAATCCACAAGATGCACACCGAGGTCAATTTTTATTTAGGGGGATGTGTTCCTTATCTCATCTGGAGGTCTGCATCTCAACACCTTGTAAGTGCCCTTCCTAAGCAACACGTCAATGCACGCGCACGCTTGTCGAAGTGGGGCTGATTCTAACACCAATGACACTAACAAGCGTGCTGTCTAGTTAGTGCACTCGCTAGGCATTGAGACGCAGCCCGTGACTCCTCGCAGGAAGTGAAGCCACGCAAGGAAGGAAGGAAGGCGTGCACAGATGGCACGAAAAAGAAGTCCGTCGGCTCTACGGCTTCCCTCGTACCCGAGTGTAACTCGTAGAATGTCCGTGTGTCACACACTCGTGTCACTGTTGTGTCTGCTGCACTTCCCGTCCGTATATTCAGATATAACAGACGGGAACGTGGAGCACTTAAAGAGGGAGCACTCTCTTATCAAACCCTATCAGGGTGAGTATTCCAAGGGCTCTTATAGTGGGGCTGTCTCAAGATCAGTGATGCATTTTAAGTGTTCACCCCTTAATGAGGAATGTTAAAGGAAGTGACATTGAGTTGCATGTAAAAAAAATGCTCCTTTATTGACCCTCATTAGTGTGCATTGCAGTGTGCATTACTGGTTTTGCATTGATACAGAAGGCATGCATGTGATTTAATGTATGCATGCTCATCCATGCAGGTGTTGGAACAAGTCCCTCAAGTCAATGGGACTTTTGGGGGAGTACATTGGTCACCAGCCAGTATGTTCGCTTGACCCCCGATGAGAGGAGCAAACAAGGGTCCATCTGGAACACAGTGGTGAGTTAAACTTCCGCACGCTTTAGAAACGACAAGCTTTGCTTTGCCATGATCTTTGGCTTTCTGTGTGTGCAGCCCTGCTATCTCAAGGATTGGGAGATGCATGTGCAGTTCAAAGTTCATGGATCGGGAAAGAAGAACCTGCATGGAGATGGGTTTGCCATATGGTATACTAAAGAAAGACTACATCCAGGTGAGACTGCCGTACGGTAAAGGGAACGTTTATAAATGTTGTAACACGTGTGGAGTCCGTTGTGTTGCGTGTGCGAGGGCTTTTTTGTGTTTGGTTGATTGTGTCATGCTTTCATTTAGGGCCTGTGTTTGGAAATCAAGACCATTTTGTAGGCCTGGCTATTTTTGTGGATACCTTCCGTAATGATCTCCAAGGGATGGATGTAAGTTTGCCGTACTCATGGGTGCTTCTTTCTCTGCAGGGTCTGTGTTTGGCAGTAGTGGCAAAATCCACGGGTTGGCCATTTTTATAGACACATACCCTAACGATGAGGCACCGGATGTGAGTTGTTTAAAAAGATGTACGATGTTTATTGGTGTACCTTCAGTTGAAAGAAAGCTTTGCTTTGTTTTTTACGAGAAATGGCACGGATGTTGAAGTTTTCCCGAAATTCCAATCATGTCTTTATTTACTTACCCTCTTGTCATTTTTACCGGAATGGGTTTCTTTTTTTGTTGCTTCCACGGAACACAAGAGAGTATATTTTGAAGAATGTTGGCACCCATTCACTTCCATTGGTTTTATCTTGTTCAGATACCAACTTTATTGGAAATAGCTTATTAAAATGTCCAGAGGGTTAGAAAATGACAACACCATTTTCATTTTCGGGTAAACTTCCGTATTGCTTTCTGTGTTTGCTTATGAGCAATGCTTTCTTTATCGTCTATGGTCTCCATCCTATTGTCTGTGTAATTTTTTTGCCCTCATCATTCATTTTATGTTGCTTCATATGTAATGAAGCATTTCAAAAACTTCATATGTGTCTATATTTACAATGCCACTCGGATAAACTTTATATATTACATTCATACTACATGAATGTAGATAACATTCCTTAACACAGTGATGAAGCATAAATTTAATGTGCAATATTAATGTTTAATTCTCCAGCGCTCTTTCCCTTATATTTCTGCAATGGTGAGCAATGGCTCGCTGCCATATGACCATGGGAAAGATGGTAGATCCACTGAATTAGGAGGTTGTTCGGCTGAAGTCAGAAATAAAGACCATGACACCTATCTGGCTATAAGATACTCCAAAGGCAGACTTACGGTAAGAAACTTTATAAAGGAAAAAAATGTATCTTATTTGGACACGTTTAAGAAACACCCTTGTTGCATATTGAAGGAGTCATTCACCCCATCCTCTTTCATGCAAACTTGCATAATTTTTTTAAATTAAGTAAATTTCCATACTAAATGATGTTATTCCTGTTTTATTATTTTAATAAAATTCTCTTCCACAGATTATGGTTGATGTGGATGACAAAAACGATTGGAAAGAGTGTATTGATATCGGAGGTGTCCGCCTCCCTACAGGCTACTATTTTGGCACCTCTGCGGCTACAGGAGACCTCTCTGGTAAGAATTACTTTCAAAAGATTCCCACATTTTCACAATAATTGTGATGCCTTCAGCCCAACCTAACATGTTTTTACATTTCAGACAACCACGATATTATTTCTATGAAGATGTATCAGCTGATGGTAGAACATTCTGTTGAGGAGGACAACCAGGACTGGACAAAGATTGAGCCTAGTGTCAGTCTGCTCAAGTCTCCAAAAGGTAACACAACTGACCTGAATTAGATTTTAGATTAAATAGTTTTTCATGTTTACTGAAGACATTTTTTTCCCATTTCTTTGGTTGTCTTTTCTTTTCACTTATCAGACAATATTGATGATCCAACGGGTAATTTCAGAAGTACACCCCTCACTGGATGGAAGGTCTTTCTTCTTCTGCTATGCGCTTTGCTTGGAATTGTGGTTTGTGCGGTTGTAGGTGCAGTGGTCTTTCAGAAACGCCAGGAGAGAAACAAGAGGTTCTACTAAACTGCTCAAACAAGATTTCAAAAAACTTTGGAAATTGTTGGTGAAAGACTTTAATGTGAATTTTTAACAACTGTATTATTGAAGTTCTCGGATTGAAAGGAAAAGTTGTTTGCTCCTGAAGAGTAGGAAAGGAAGCTTAAAAGATATTATTTTCAGTATGTTGTTCTGGCAAGATTGATGCTGGTGTTTTGAAGTATAAGTTTATTTTTGTGAATGACCCGTTAAATCTAGTTACATTCATACTCCGGTTTGTTCGTGGTTTTTATGTTTTGGCATTGTTTTGAAAACATTACATGCTTTGCTTTAGTGGTGCTCTTTTACCGACCTGTG